>JXSR01S054861.1:7120-17493 GCA_000969725.1 Ophiothrix spiculata | reverse complement strand
GCTTTCTAGATCACTGGACTTGGTAGTTTTATTGGTTAGCATGGTTAGTGTCACCCGAAGAACAAGGGTTCTATTTATCGAACTGCAGTTTATATTCATGAATATAGTAAGCGTGACAGCTGAGAACCTCTAGCTGAGAACCTCATAATTTAAACCTGGTAATTCTAGTTTAATTTTCTAATATCGTACATTCAAACAAACAGTTTGACAATCGAAAAAGGCAATCATTCCGGTGATATATTTTGTTTTTGAATAAAATGTCAGGAGTTGTGAGATCCCATCTATTGTCAATATTCTATAGCAAAGATAGGAGCATAGTCGGTTTGGAATGGAGAGTACTGAAGAACCTTTGTTTTTAAACCCAGGGGGGGGGGACTGAGATATATTGATGTACACATGCGCGAACATAGGTTTACAAAATACCCCCTAAAAAGTTTAAGCTACCCTTAAAAAAATACCCCTAAACAAGGATATACGTGCATTAATTATTTTACTCTTAAATTTTACCCCCTATAAGTTGGATTTTTTCTTCAGGTTTTAAAAACCACCCCTTTTTAGTGACATTTTTTGTTTTTGTTTTGAAAAAAACCTGCCCTATTTTGTTGAAAATCAGTGTTTTTAGGCCTCTAAACACATGCAGTGCTTTCCGTATTGCTCACGAAAAATTACCTCCTTTTTGCTTGTTTTTCTGTTCACGCATGTGTACACCAAATATAGCTCAGCAGCCCCTGTGGGGTTTTTGACTTGCGAGCAGTGCTGATCCAAGGGAATAGGTTGTTATTATTCGTAAAAAATCGTTCACATTGACCTTGACCCCGTAACTTGCACCTTACCAATACAAATCTAGGTGATTACCATTATTATCATCAAATGCGTAGAGTCCTTTTGTTTGACTCTGTCATAGCATGCGGTACTACCTCTTTTGTGTGTAAATCGAGTGCTATTAATGTGTACAACAAGTATAAACAAAGTTTCTGAAAACTGACGCTATGCTAATGTACTGTATAATTGTAAATTAAAAGATGCTCATAGTTGGTAACCCATGCTTTAGAAAGGGTGGCTTTGCAAAATCAAAAAAAATAGACAACTTAAGGGTGGGTTTCTTGATTCCATGCTTATAAAGGGTGTGTTCTCCATTGAGACCTAAGTTTTGATCAAATGCAAATTCCTCTCTTTGCATATATACTATGTTGACATGATGCATCCACAATGAAATAAATCAACAGTGCTGCAAAACACTCTGTATTCAATTTTTGCAATACAAAGGGGTAAGACATAAATTCCAAATTAGCTAATACACATATTGTGGTATCTAAAATGATCAAAGGGTGTGTCTTGACTTAGGCCTACAGTATAAAGGGGGTTTTCATATAAAGGGTGGGTTAAAAATAAAAAGAGTGGGTTAAAAATGGCACTGCCAACTATGATGCTTCAGCTACTTTTTCAGATTTCTATATCAAGAATGAAAATATTGTCAATTGCAAGCTCATGATGAATGAGGGAAGTATGCAAATAATACACCCCATAGATCCGAGGTAGACTTAGTGTTGGCTTACATACCCTAGTTACATTTAATTATTTCCAACTCCCAAACACTTTAAAACTGTTTAGAAACCTGAGTGTATCATACACAAATGTCCCATTTACTGTGGGATTTGAACCTCTTGCATCCCAATTAGCTATGGCACCGAGTATGGCTTGCCTCGGCAGCAATTTTGTGTTCATTCCCTGTCTATGATGTATTCCGGCTTCTATAAGGCGAATATCTTGATTTTTCTTGTTGGATTTTATTGGATAGTGGAATGTTGAGGGGTTTCCCATCAGTAATTTTACACCTCGCACAAAACGAAACACGTACCATGTCTTCAGATCGGCAACCTGTTTGTCAAAGTCTGATGAACATTTCTGAAATAAACATTTTATTGCTGCATCTTTGCTCTTTTCGATCTTCGTGCGGAAATGGCTGAGATAGAACACTCAAAAGACACTGTCGATCGTACCAACTGAAGTATCAGACTTTGACACACTGCTGATCTAAAGACATGGTACATTTCTTTTTGTGGAAGGTGTAAAAGCTGTGTGAGCGTAGGTTCATGAACAGATAATCTTGTTCACATCTTAAGCGACAGATGGCAATATATTGTTTGAGCCTGCAGTCAATATCATCAATAATTTGGTGGGAATGACCTGTCAAGCCAACTTGTTTGATTTGTGTGCCATTTGTTTGTCGGATATGTTTGTTATTGATATGGCTTAATGAGTAAATATACAGAGACTAATTTATAATGCATTAATCAGGGTGAAAGAGTACCAGGTGTTTGTTGAAAGCATGGATGACAAGTAGATCTATATGAACTTGATAAGATTGTGAACTTTATTGGTTTGGACAATCACTTTCCAGAAAGTTAAATATTATACAAAATATTAACTGACTATGAGTGTGATGGTAGAAAATATTACAATTTATATCATCACGAAGTGAAAGATATATTTTTCCATTTCTTGATAAGTCTGTAGGCCTACAGCAAGAGAAATGGAACAATACATCTTTCACTGAGTGATGATATTTATACCATCACACGACACAAATTGAAAGCAGTTAACATTTGTTTTATACCACTTATTTATAAACTAGTTAAACCTCAAAATATTGATAACTTCAGTATCATCCAGAAGTGGTTGGATTGACCTTGGAAAAAATGGTGAGGGCATGCATACTGTAAAGCATGAAAATTTCGCTAGCATTTTAATTTCGCTAATTTCGCTAGTAACACAATTCGCTAAATTAAAATGCCGCTAAAATGATTGTTAACATAGCATTGAATAGCAAGATGATTCAAATTAGTGAAATTAAAATGCATCCAAAAAGTGAGGGTTTCCAAATTCGCTAAATTTTAATGCCGTGAAATTAAAGTGCTTTACAGTATTTCAGTGCAGAGTAGTGATAGTTTCTACTATCACATGAGAGGTGATGGTAAAAACTATCAAACAGTAATAAACCAACTCTTTGGCCTTGCAGTTGAATTGTTTAGTCATGTTTGATCAGAGAAGTTGTGATTTAGGCCTGGTGCAGACTCCACTGTCGCATAGAATATTTTGCTTAGAATATTCTATGCTGATGACAAAATGATGTAGGTCATCGAATAAAACTATGTGTTGTATTCGATGACCTACGTCATTTTGTCGTCAGCATAGAATATTCTAAGCAAAATATTCTACACTGTAGTGGAGTGTGGACCGGGCCTTACCTAGAACTTGCTATTGAAAAGTCACTGTCATGTACATTTGTGTAAATGACTCAAAAATATGCACCTGACATATGAGGATTAGGTTCTTCAATTATAAATAAACTTTGCAAGTTACAAGAATAACACAGCTTTGCTGGATACTATCTGGGACTGGTCAGAAGTAGCCTAAGTTCAGGGCATGGCTACAAGTTTTAGTATGGTTATGTGGTCATACCTATAGGTTAGATTTAGAAATATTATATTTGATACTGTCTGTCCAACAGAAACTGTCAGTACTTTAATGCTGTTCAGAACCTTTTCAGGAAACAAATCTACATGTAATAGGGGCGCACCATTTGATTTTCAGGGGGGCATGGAAGTTTTTTTTGGAAAAAAACTTTTTGGCGGCAAAAAAATCTTGACCCAAAGACAAAAAGTGGAAAAAAACTTTACCCAACTACTTCAGGATAAAGTAAATCGTAAAAATGCAATAAGGCAACAACAACAAAAACCTTGACTCGAACCCCAATTTTTACCCCCCCCCCCCTCCCTGAGAATTAAATGGTGCACCTGGTATGTCTAGAATACAAGTGTATTTAATATTTTGCTGCAATCAATTATTACAATTGTGAGTGGTAGTAGACTTGAATAGAGTTTCAATCTTACATCAAACTTAAAAACTCGCCATGTGATGTGATATGGCCACTGCAGAAAAACAAGAGAATGTACACATGCTGATCCACTACCAGCTGACATCTCATATTGCATATCATTGACATATGATATTTTTGCCGTAAATTTTTCCGATTTAAAATTTCAAGTGTTATCTTTGAAAACAGTTTATAAGACTTGAATAACAAGATGTTCAATGTTCATTTTCGGACAACCTTATGAAAAACCTAGCACACCCTAGAACTTTAAAAATATTTTGGGTATTGCTCTAAAACATATTTGGATGAAAATGTTTGCATATAGGCTAGTAGATAGCTTGTTGCCATGGGGCATATTGAACTTGGATGAACTTGTGTCCTTGTTGGAATAGATCAAATGACAGGGAAGATAGAGTGTGCCTGACAACATGTGGGATGCATCTCATCATATTTGCATTAAATGCATTTAGGTTTGCATAAACAAATTTGAACATTAAGTAAAATGCTTGTACACAAATTGTGTTACCATACATATGTTCTGTATTCTTCAACTTGGCAATGTTGGAAATTCTGTTTTATGCAGTGTTGATGTCAGTTCTACAAAGGCTGATATATTTTTTGATCAAAATTCATTTGCAGGCTCATTCCAGTGGAAACTAAACCTTTTTTGATTTCAAGCAAAAAAATCAGCTTTTTTATTCGACCACATAAACATGTTTTTCAGTCATACATTTGTTACTTGGTACGTTAGAAGTATTTTCCCAGAAAAGTTTGTATATCGTGCATGAATGACCACATGTTTTGTTTCAAAAATGTCACAAACGTTACCAAAAAGTTACACCAAAATGTCACAAACGTTACAACACAAAACAATGCATTAAAATAAATCCTGGTGATATAATGTTCTGTAACTTTTATGAAATATTTGTAAATATGTTTCCCATAATCGGTGTAAGGCGCAATAAAAAAATCGTTGACACTTCAGAGAAATTATACTTTTATGTGATTAGGAGCAAAAAAACATTTCCGTGCGCAGTCACAAACGTTACCGAACGTTACATGGACTTTACTCAAGATTTTGGCAATTGATTTAATTTTCAAACATCTACATGTCTTGACCCCACCAGTGAGCACCATTATCAACAACAAACTGGTTACTTTGGAGTGAGCCTGCAGCAATTAAACAGAATGGCCTTTAATATCTTACTTGAATATAAATGTGTGTACATAAAAATTTCATTTTCCGCATGTGGATGATAGAGGGGAGCGTGGCTGAGCGGTCTAGAGCACCCATCTCGTAATCAAGGTTGTGGGTTCGAGCCCCGGGCTGGGCAGTTTTTGTTTCCTTGGGCAAGAAACTTTACTTTCTCCGTGGTTCGGAAGTCACATAAAGCCGTTGGTCCCCTGTATGAACAGACTCCTTCATGGGGTATGCCTGTCATGTAAGTACATGTGTATCATTGATTGATTGATTCGCTAAGGGTTAGGCTAAAAATCACCACCAGACTGGTATATAGACGTTTGATGGATTGGATCATAATTGAAACTGCCTGCTATAGTTATGTCTATATTAATTGGTGTAGGCGTACTATGTGACAAAAGGCGGGAAAATAGTTGGTTTGTTGTGCGTGTGATTTGAGTAGACCTGTGTGCTTTTGATTGTTTCAAAGTTGCCAGAAAATATATCACATTCATGATGGTTGACTTGTAAGTTATGTGGTGAATAGCAAACAGAGCAAAATGAAAATCACTGCCAAATTGAGCAAGAACAATGGGGCAGGATAATACTCTATTTTGTGTGACAATAATTCTTGAAAATTCTATGGTCATTTTGGGTCATTTCTTGGTCTATAACTATATGGTTAATTAATCAAGATGCATTTATTATATTGGTTGCCATGGCAATATGAATTGTGGTCACCAGCTGCAAATCTTTATTGACCCACTTTATATATTTATTTTGAAAGAAGCAAAACCTAATATTGTTCAAAATTTCAGCCAACATCTTTGTTGAAATCACATATTTTCCTCCCATGAAAATGCGCTTAGTCCAGATACGTCACAGACGGGGTTCATATGCAGGGACGAAATCGCTGCCCGGACAGCGTCTTAGTGGTGGCTTGCTACTGGTATCACTCGCTTGGGAAAACAGGAGGTCCCTGGTTCGAATCCTGGTGAAAACCCATGTTTTTATCACCCTTCCCTTTTCGAGTAGCTAGAAACGAGAAAAGTTAAATAATCAGTTAGGGTTAATTGATCATTGATAAATCGTGGCTATAACTATTGTAAATATTGTTGGCAAATACCCAACTTGATAGACCTGTTTCATTCACAATCCAATTCCAAGGGGGGTGAAAGTTGGGTCTGTGTTCATGAGGCATGAGGCCCATTGACTAGCCAGCCAGTCAGCCAGCCAGCCAGCAGTGTGATGTCAAGTGTAAATCTGGCATATCTCGCATGCTTGAACTGACTGGGTCAAAGTCATTAGTTTCCAATACAAAAGAGCTTACAGCAAAATATTGCTAGACTGACTCCAAGACTTCGCTTGGTTTTGCTTTAAAAAGTAGAAATAGTACTATACACTATATGTAGGGACCTATAGGAGGAGCATTCGCTCTCTTGACCACTATTATGGGCATGTGGATGATGTTGAAGTGTTACCATGACTTCCTTAACCACAGAGCAATTAGAATAAGTTTCTTGGCCAAGGAAACAAGGAGACATTGTCTGACCATACTTTGGTCTAACAGACCTGAGCTGTGCTTGAACCCAGAACCTGGATAAACATTAATGTTTAAAGATTTTTAAGTTTCATGATTACAATGCCATTGGCAGTTGGCATAAAATGAAAATGATTTATTTTGTTACCATTGAGAACAACTTTCCTTTTTTCTTTTACATACAGAGATGCCACATTTCAGAATAAATTCTGAATTCAGAATTTTTCAATTGGTTTTTAGCCTAAATTAAGATTTTTTTATTGGTTGTTTAATGAACAAAGCCAAGGTAAAGGCACTTTTGGTTTCTCACATTCTTTCGAAGTACTATTTCAGATTTTTTGAACACCGATGAGTGGCATCTCTGTACATAGACTATGGTCACAATACGTACGAACAGTCATGTATGAACATAGCAATGATTTCAGTGCCTTGTCCTACACCCAGCCAGTGTCCAACAGTGTTTATCCACAGCCGATTATCCTCACCCAGGCAGCATGCTGCCTGGGCTTGTTGCTTGGTCCGTGGGAGGGGTAATCTATTGCGAACAGTGTTTAGTCCGTCTTGAAAGATCACAGGCAGAGAGCTAAGCGAGCAGCAGGGCGTCGCTCGCTGCCTGTGGTCCTTCTAGACTGCCTAAAAACTATTCGTAACTGTTTGCACCAAGTATTGTAACCATAGTCTTACATGTATTCACATCATGTGGTATATTGGTTTTTGAAGCACATGCTTAGGCTATACAATGCTCAACTAAATTCAACATATTATCCTGGTAACCAAAGCAACAGTGGCAACAAAGGACAAATTGGACACATCACTGTGTTCAATATGGAGATGCCTGTTATTTTGAGCCATAAATACTTTGCCTTATGTCTTTAAAATATTAAAAAATAATAAAACCATCTCAAATAATGAACTACTTGAGAATTTTGGATATTTGGGTCGGGCGGGAACAGGGAACTAAACATTAAGTGTGATGAACCTTACAGTAACATGGTATGATATAGTGCTTTGTTTGCATAGGATTTGGCTTAGAAGGAATTGGACCATTTAGGTTGTGCTTGCTTGTGTAGCTTTTAGTATGTAAAAAACAGGCTGATCATTCATGATTTATCTTGCTTATAGGCTTCTTTACCACAAAAATCAGCCCCTGAAAGCTTAGTAGCTTATGAACAGCAACGTACATCACATATCAAATGGTTCACCTTTTCGAAAGTTGTACCACATTTAAAACATTTGAACAATTTTTGTTGACCAAGTGTTACATTCCACTCCGATCTCCCCAAAATGTTAGGGTTTGGGATAAGTTTTCAGATTATTCAACTTTTTAGTTTGACCAAGTGCACAGTACATTATTTAGGTTTATGTATTTATAATATTTAGACAAGCTTGTTATTTTCAAAGAAATATATCCAGGTAGCGGGGCCAGGTAGCAAGCAAGCAAGCATTTTCTCAGTGTTAGTGTTGTTTTCTTTGCACAAGACTACTCTATGACCACACCCCCAACTGCAGCATAAAGGACGCTATCATATTGTCACCCTGGAGCTCCAGGATCTAGTTCGTTTTCACACAAACATTCTTCAGCATAATGCTCCCAGTTGCCATATTATAACAAATAGTAGAAAGGAAATGTTATCCTGAATTTAGCAGACTTTACTGGAATCATAATGTTATGTTTATTTTTTCAATAACAACAGTGCCTTGTGCAGAAGGAAATGACTGATAATCTTGTAACCTTCTGTGATGTGAGCTTGCATTCTAGGATACCTTTGGGGCGGTGCTTGATTTTTTTGACTTGAGTTTATCCATGCATGATCAACAAATGTTAAAAATTGAATATAAATATAACGAATGTCTCGAAATTGTTTTTTTTTTTTTTACAATGGACAACAATTTTAATACAATTTACATGTGGACTGTTGTCAATGCTGAAGTTATTTATCACACACACAACCACTCCTCAAAAACACCCCATAAAATTATTAAGTTATTTACAGTTTTCGCAGATATACAGGTATTATCAACCATTTGTGAAACGTCCCATAAAAATATAGAATTTAGAGGCATTTTTTGTTTTCTGAAATAAAAAGTCTTGATAATTGCTACGAAAATAATAAGAGATGCAAAGCATCGTTGCAAGGTATTAAATTTAGCAAAAATTTTGCCTGCTATCTTGTAGCCTAAATCTCAAATTTGATTAATGCGGCTAAGTTGTAGGCCTTGATGTGATGGACCACATTTAATGCTTCACAATTGATTCTTTTCATGCAAAATGTATAAATTCCAATGAATACTAAGTTTCTGCGGATAAACTTAGTGTCATCTTCGACTGAGCTTAGTATATTTCCAACTAATCATCTCCAATTTTCTGTCTCTTTTTATCTTTATAGATGTGCTGATTTAGAGAAACAACTTGATGCTGCAAATAGAAAAGTAGCCAACCTAGAAGCTCAGCTAGGAGAGAAAGAAGGCCGCATCAAGTCACTATTCACAGAGAAACGCACCCTCGAGGACCAACTTGAAAAATTGAAAAAGAAGCTAGCAGATAAGGAGAAACAATTGGGTACAGCCAGGAAACAGGTATCACCTTTTACACCTAGATCACTTTATAGATCTTAAAGTTTTATGTTGCATTTAATTTAAAACTTCATAAACATGAATTTGCAATAGATAATTTCAGAGAATAGGAAAGCACTTGAATGTAGAATATCTAATTACCAAGTGTACCGAGTGAGTCAAAAAAACTGCAATAGTTAAATAAAAGCCATATTTTAAAGGTGCAATTCATGATTTTGATGTTGCCTCTTTTTTATCTAAATAAAAAGAAGAGTACAACATAAATGTATACTGAAAATTTCACTTGATTCCGACCGTTCGTTTCCAAGTTAGAAGCTTTTCAGCATTTTTGAAAATCCCCATAGACTACTGTGTTGTAATTACTGTCGGGGCCCCGACAATAATTAGAAAACGACACATTTTCTCACATTTCTTAAAAATGCAAGCACATATGAAAGAATGGTTTGGGGATCGTAACATATACCACTTGAGGATTCTTATAAGATAAAAAACTCAAATTTGATAGTGGTGACCTTGAGGGTGAAAAGTGGATCATGAATTGCCCCTTTAAGAACAAGAGATACCATGAACATGAAATGTATATATCTAAATAGATCATAGATTTACCTTTAAAATGGTGAAAGAATGGGGAAAATTGATAAAGGCGTCGTAGAGATACACTTATTTGAATAGGAAGGCATAAAAACAGTTCTGTCCAAATGTCGTGCATGTGTTTTATTCAATACGTAGGACACAATTATGACATACTCTTTTCTCTTTGGTTTGGGTACGTTGAAAAGGGCCGTTTGAGCTTGGTGGCCCTGAATATTCAATATTCGGTTGAACGTGGACTGGGACACATGTTGCAGAGGATTTCTTTGCGAACTCACTCCGGGATCCCTTGCCTGACGAACGCGGTCGACGTTTCACCTGCTTCTTGCCGTTCGCGGTCTTCAAGATTTCTCTTATTTAGTTTATGGACTGTTCTAGTTCTTTTGAATTTCGCCTGAATTCATAGATGGTGGATGCACATGGTACACCCGATAGGGAGAATGCACCCCGGAATCTCCGTTTCACTTCTGCATGAGATTTCGTTGTAAAATAAACCTCAGCAATAAGAGCACGTTGCTCGTTTGTGAACCGATCTTGAGGCATTTTAAACAGTGACTGATTAATAAGCTCTCCCTTCTAAGACAGTACCCCCAAACGTGTCATTTTGCACT
>JXSR01S054857.1:39685-56413 GCA_000969725.1 Ophiothrix spiculata | reverse complement strand
TACTCTTTTACGAGTAACATTTCGCTCTTTTACGAGTGAAAAAAAGAGTCAAATGTTCACTTCTTTTGCGGAGTGATCACTCAGGCTGGGCACTCTTTTCCGAGTGACTTTTTAAAAATTGTTTTTACGCTTGTTCGCTTGAAAACGTGTACCTATACAGTGATGATTGATCACTTCAAACACTCCTTTTCACTCCTAAAAGAACTGTCACTCGTACAAAGTGAAATTCACTACTTAAAAGAAATTCACTCTGTGAAATTCAGTCGAAAAGAGTTTAAACAAAATATTATTAAAACTTTAAACAAAATATTATTAAAACAGAGTAAAATTTCACTCATTTATAATATCACGACATCTACCGGTAATACAAACAGTTGGTCAGTCTGCTGTATATCTTGGTAACCAGGTAAGATGTCCATCAAACCATGTATGATAGAACCGTGAGTAGTGCACAGAGATATGTTATCTACGGTAGATATCGGTCTGTTTGCCAATCTGGTATTAACAAATTTTGTATCCCTTCAGAGCGATTTTACACTTTATTCTTTGACTTGACTTAAATTCTTCAATTTACCATATGTGTACCGCCGCGGCAAAAGGGTCCAGTTGTCGGCTCGTACATGTTGCTCCTTGTAGCATATCTAATGTATGGTATTTGTATACATCAGATATGCTACAATGAGCAACATGTAGGGGTCGACAACTGGACCCTTTTGCCGCGGCGGTACACATATTATAAGCGATGTACTTAAGTTAATTTTTGAGCTTTAAAAATAATTAGAATAAATTCGAATAGAATGGTTAATTGTATTGAAAGCATTAAGAAACGATTATATCGTTATCAGTATGTCATTAACTAGTCCGTGTGTCTTGTCATGATTTATTTGTCAAATACAGCAATTAACCTATCCCGATGTACTTTGTTAGACCAGCTCAATTGAAATGGCAGTAGCCCGCACATGACACGGTGGTCAGTATTATATGTCAGTATACCCCAAATCCCACCTGCCCTTGTTTAGACTAAGGATAGTAAAAAGCTTTTGAATTTGTCACTAAAATTAATTTCCAAATTTGACAAGCCAAAAAAAGTTTTAAAAAGGGGGGAAAGACATATGTTTCGCGGCATATTGCGGAAAAGTCAATTTTGAGCTACGACCGTTTAAACTTGAACTGAAAAAGGTCGGTAACCAACTCAATATTGAGATCAAGCAAAGTGTTGGTTATATTTTAATAAATCAGTTCGTTTAGTATAAACAAGTACTAAAAATATAAACAGTGGCACTGTCACCTAAAAACAAAACACTTCCATTTTCCACCATTTGAAGCTCAAACTTGGAATGAGTAATTTTTCTTTATTTAAGACCAAATATAAAAGATCATCTGTACAAGTTGTCTGCTAAATTTAACATCAAATATGCCAGGTTCTGATGGAGTTTTGGGGTGGTACTTATAATCATTCCGAATTTCAATCGCGTTTAAAAAAAAAATTGAACCAAAACTTAAATTGACAAAAATTGGTAACATATTAAGAGGAATAAACAAGCTTTATATCGATACCAATAACTATCGATATAAAGCTTGTTAAACTATGTCAATTAGTCAAATTTGTAAATTAGTCAAACTAGACTATGACTTTTGGTCCATAGATATACCTTTCAACGTGTAGCATCGCGTATAAAGACTTTTAGTAGATATTCGCAATGTTATATGACTGCCCCCCCCCCCCTCTTTGAAATACTGCTAATCCCATCACTTGGTATGGCCTATATTGGAAGTGAAAAGGCGTAAATTTTATAGTGAAACCGCGCTAAAGAAACAGCCACAAATTTGATTATTATCTGTGTACTAATAATAGCGATATCTACCGTAGACATGGTAAATAACATAATGTGCACTATGCAACAATACAGTTTTGATTTACACCTTATTATATCAGCTGACCAACCTACTGATTAGATGTGCTGGCTCTGATCTGATGATAACGAGTTTGTAATAATCAAGCTCTGATTTATGGCTTAGGCCCGGAATGTCACATAGCCTACAAGTCTTGCATCACTTATGAACAATTAAGATTTCAGAACGATATGAAGAGAAATATAGGACTATGTAGCGTTTTGATCGACTCAAAATTACAGTTTTGTTGTTACTTTTACGTGGACAGCAAAGGCATTTAGGGACCGCTCACTATTTACGTCAGGGAGGGTAATGGGCTTTTTCCGATTTTTTTTATCAATTTTTTTCGGATTCCCCCCTAATTTCTATTTAAAAATTTCGGGTTCCCCCCTAATGACTGATGAAAAATTTTGGGTGCCCCCCCCCCGAACTATTTTGACAATTATTTTTTGTGTGTATTTTGAGTGTATTTAAAGGCAAACATGATGTGAAACTGAGGCTATAAAACAAACCCACAGTTTACAGGATGTCCACACAACTATTTCATTTCAACATTATAGGCCTTATTGGCACAAATCTGATTTCACTTAAAATACCAAAATATTAGGTTTAAAGTATCTAAATTGCAACCAAAGTAAATTTAACTTTGAGAATAGGTTAATAACTTTATTTTCCAACTTTTTGTGAAGTAAATTTTGAAATTTTGTTACAAAATGAATAAATGTCCGCTTCAAACAACAGTGCGGGGTACAACTTATAAAAAGTTCTATAAAAATAGCAAATTCTTTACTATATAAATTATGAAATATTAAGTGGCAGCGCCAGCATCTCAGTTCGGGGTGGGATGGGGTGTGGCGGCAAATGAGTTGCGAGACAAATTTCTGGGGGAATAAAATTTTGACAAATCTGAACTTGCAATAAACACCTATTTGGGGCTAAATATGCCACTAAGTGATGAAATACGCTTGCACAGCGCGCTAAAATGTGTACATTTTGTGTCAAAATTGTCAATAAATAGGGATAATTAAGAGAAATGAAGCTTCTGATTTTTTTTTCTGGGGGGCAGAAAAATGCCCCCTATGCCACCCAACCCACGTAGTGCCGCCACTACAGTCCTCACTGGCATTTTAAGCCAGCGGGGCAATGTTAACCGTCCTGATAATTCATGTTTCGTTCTGCTATATACTGTCAGTGGCAACACAAGGAGTTTCAAAATGAGGGGTTAACCTGGGGGAAAATTTAACAACTGACATAAAACCTTTGCTCAAAAATTTGTTTATTTTGATTACAAAAATGATGTAAAATTGTAAAATTCGCGCGAAACGCGCAATTTTTTTTAAAGTTTTACATTTAAATTATCAATTTACTCTTTCTTTTATCATTGTTTTTTTGTTTGACAGTTGAAAAAAAAATTCGCATTCCCCCCTTCATTCCTTTAAAAAAAAAATCGCATCCCCCCTCTTTCTGGAAAAATAATTTCGCATTCCCCCCTAAATTTTACCATTCCCTCCTGGCGTAAATAATGAGCGGTCCCTTAGATTCTTTTGTAGTTTGAAAACTTCGAGAAAAGACATAGCTCCGACATTACGATTTTAGAAAAGGTAACGAATTTGGAACCACTAAGCTGCATGTGGCAAAACCTCTTTGCTACATCATCATGATCATTTAGACTTGGTCAAGTCCTTTGGGTGTCCCTTTATCTTTCTTTGGCTTGGGATGGCAATCTTATTCCTAAAGTGTTCCCCCCTTTTTCATGTTTGTTTTAAGTTTCAAATTTCTTTTCTTTTTTATTTTAGATTTAAATTTAAATTTTATTTTTTAATTTCAGTTTGTATAGTTTTTAATATCGAAGGTTACATTCCATTTTCCATGTTTTATTTTTGTATACCGTACTTCTTTTTCCATTTTCACCAACACCACAAAGATTCCCAAAATAAAACTACATATTGCCCTTAAGATAACAGCATTATGTAATATGTTCTTATACATACATCAAGGCTTGTCAAGTTTATCCATTTCCTGGGTCAAAGTCATTCCAAGTCCAACTACTTTAGTACTTCAAGGTCCTATTAACTGTATCAAAATTATTTATCCACATACTACCAGTGGCCAGCTAGTAGATTTACACTTTCATGGAATACTATAATACAAGGGGAGAGGAAACTTTTTCATGGAATACTATTATAGACTACATGTACAAGGGGAGAGGAAGAAAACAACATTAGGCCTATGCTTTTATCATCAAAAGCCTGCCATGGGCCTCAAACTGAGGCTAATGATCATTGATATCAGGTCACGCACAAGTCTATATCAACAAAATATCAACTTTTGAACACCTGGGATGCCAGAGATACCGTACTGCAGCTTGATGGTTATTCGACGGTCCAACTGGCTGAGCTATTACTTCGCACCCTGTCAAGTTCGCCATCGTAAATCGGTCTCACCACCCTGCAATAGTAGCCATGCAAACATTTTGGCAAAGTGTAAAACTCTACGGTCACTGATAATATTTCGCCATTCGCCATCTGCCTCTAACACATTCAGCTCCCACCCAGTCGTCACCATGTCACATTCTCTGCCAGTCAGACAGATAAAGGCTGCTCAAATGTTAGTTTTTATGATATAAAATGTATCCCAGAAATATGAGTGACCAAACAAAAAGTCGACCTATTCTTAACATATCATTCATACTTTTGTTCTTATAGCTTGAAAAATTAGAAATTATATTTTTAGATGAATAAGGAACTTGGAGATCGAGAGAAATCTTGGAGAACATCTTCTAGATCGGGATGGATTGATGTATAACACACCACACCCACATCCTTACAACTCCTAGCAATTGATGATATGAAAAGTTTATTAAGATAATATGCAGATAATAGATAACTTGCACTCCATTTGCCCGTTTATATAGACCCCTATATATCGTGGTATAGGTCTATATACATACTATAGGAAGTAATTGCTGAAATGAGGAACATGTACTACAACTATCTGTTTATTTGCCGTGACAGTAAACACAAATATGCGCTGTCGAAACCAGCACTACAAAAGAATATAATATCTTGTTAACATTTCAGCATAGAAATGCCTAATACTGCAACATCCTCACCACACCAGACCAGTGGCGTAACAACCGGGGGGGCAGGGGGGGGCAAGTTGCCCCCCCTGAAGGCTCTCAGGGGGAAAATTCGCGGACCCAGGGGGAAAAATAAAGGGGAGGGAAAGAAGGAAAAAGAAGGGAAAGGGAGAGAAAAGAGGAAGAAAAAGGGAAAAGAAAGAAGGAAGGAAAAGGAAAAAAGAGGAAGAAAAGGGGAAAAAAGAGGGGGAAAAGAAGAAAGAGAAAAGAGAAAGAAAAGAAAAGGGGAAGAAAAAAGGGAAGGGAAAGGGAAGAGGTTCCCCCTTTTTTGATAATTAAGATGAAAAATGTCAAAAAATTTTCGCGCTTCGCGCGATTCATGCTATTTTTTCAATTTTTAAAATCAAATTTACCATTCGCCATAGTTTTGCAACAATTTTGTTCGCGCTCCGCGCGAATTCCAACATTTTATAACAATTTTTGGTAAAAACGGGGGGGGGGGGGGGGATAAGGGGGAAAAATTCCGAGTCAGGGGGAAATTTTGGGGCTTTGCCCCCCCTGGCGACCAACACCTGTTACGCCCCTGTACCAGACCATCTAGCCAGATTTCATACATCATCTTTACACAGAACCAAAAAACATCACCTCTCATTTTACAACACATGCTAATCACCTGAACAGCTCCACGGCTCATGGTCACCTTTAGCCGAGGTGCAGTTCTGTCGCAGCATTGACCCGCTAACTTTGGGCGCATGCGATGCTCATATTCCCGTCAACAATAAAATACATCTGCAAATATGTGCGAGTGATATTCTTTTCTGACCAATAATATCGTGTTACAGCTTTCTGACATTACAATCAGGAAACTAGAAAACATATCCGATGTCGTTTTTATGACGGCAGATTTTAATACTGGATGTAATTACTGGCTAATTTTAGCTGCTTGTTCGTGGGGTTTACATCTTTCAAATGTATGAGCAGAACATATATGTAGGGAATTTAACAATGTCTTATGAAATTTAATTGCTGAAATTATTATAGCTTCGCCCTTTTAATTACTAAAAATTATAAAAAATATCATAACAGACGAAATGTGCGATGATATCGGCCAAATAACTCTTATGTAACCCTTAAATGACAATTTCTAACCCAACTTAACCCTTTCTGTTTCAAAATAACTATTTGAGGTTAAATATTTATCCCAAAACGACTTTTAATTATTGTACAGACTAACATAACTAAAAAGGGTCAATTTTGACCCGTAATAGAGAGTAGACCTCATTAATCAAATAAATTTTGCATATCATTTAGTAATTGTTTTGACTTCCAGCTGAAGCAAAAGTGAACCATGGTAAATGTCTTTTTGTAAGCCTGGTTGTGATTGACCACACTACTGAATGAACAGTTCCTTGTTATCGGGATGATACATGACATTATATTTCAGAAAGAGATACGTATCTGCCTGTACATTAAGTGGAAAATATATAAAACAATCTAACATGATTGACATGAAGAGAATTGTCAACAATACCAGCTATTTGGGCAATAATAATGAAGGGAAATATTTCGATCAACACTTCTGATATGTCAATATATTGTCATGAGTAGCGTTTAATATTTCATTTATTGCCTGTTGACTTTTATACTGACATACGATGACCGTTCATCTTTATGAATTCAATAATTTATAAAATTCAATCTCGACATCTGTGTCCATCCACTATCATCTACGACAGGTCTACGAAGATGATGACTTTTTAATGGTTGAAGCCAAATTGTTTAACTGGTAGTCACACTTATCATTTACGACCACAATCAAGTGGTTGAGTATATGCAGTATCAACTTGGTTTGTTTATGTTTTGCAGATAAATAATGATTTTTTTTGTATGTGACGTATATGAATCACCACAGGACTGCAATAGATCTTGATAAATATTTGTGTAAAGTTATTATCACGCCTATTATTATTATAGTGCAAATATATACTGTATGTTATCTACGGTAGATACCATTCTGATGGGTACAAAATTTCTGTCTCTTCAGCGATTTTATATACGTCTTTTCACTTTAAATTCGTCATTACTAATACTAGACTAGACCTAAAACAGAGAGTGGCCTAGTTAAGTCATTAAGTTCTGACAGAAGGGTCTTCAAGTTCATATGAAAAAACAGTTTGGTACCAATTATTGTGATAACTTGGAAGCACAAAGTAATGTAGTCCAAATTACCGGACTATAGCATACACGAAAATTGCACAGGGGTATTTATCAATCGACGCCCGTTGTCAAATCAGTACAAGCTACCTTAATACATTTCGTTCAGAATTATTTTGTATCCATGCTGTTGGTTTTGTAATTCCTGTCTTTACCATTAATTGTACAATCACAATTTACAACAACAAAAATTACAAATTAGACATATGAACTGATGAATGATAATTGCTGAAAATGAGATTTGTTCAATTTATTCAGGTTAATACAAATTTTGTAGCAAAAATGACCAAAAGTAAATTTTGGAAAAATCCTCTGAAGGCCTTTATGCATGCGACGGTTTCGAAAGATTATACGTATAACGGACATGACAGATATAGCGATTCTGAAAGACATGTACATGCCTATAAAACAATCAAAGCAACTCCAAGAAAATCAAAAGCAATCATACACTTTAAGGTAAATATTTTGTTCATAACTTCTGATATAATGTCAATAATATTGTCATGTATGGCGTTTAATATTTCATTTATTGCCCGTTGACTTCACACGTTGACCATTCATCTTTATGAATTCAATAATTCATAACGTAATCTCGACATCTGTGTCCATCGATGATTATATTTTGTTTAAATAAAAGTCAGAAAAACGACTTTTAGATGGATGAAGACACTCTTTATCATATACGACCCAAAACTTGTAGTTGAAGCCGAGTATATAGATCGACCTCAATCCCCAGCAAAGAGACTTGGCCATGTATAGTAGATTGGTTCCAAATTCGTCACCTTTTCTAATCAAACTGCTTTTAATATGATTTAATTTCAAGCTTGAACTTTTCTGAAATTTTCAAAATACAACAGAAAGAGATCGAATGTTTTTGTTTCCGCAAGTAGAAATAACTGAAAAGACAAATTGTGATTTAATTAAACCGCTATATTTTTTGAGGTGTTTATAAGTGATGCAAGTCATTTATATGAGATGATAAGGCGATAACTATAGACATATCAGAGCTTGATTATAATATATATAAATCGTTATCATCAGATCTAAACGAATCAGTAGTTAACTGTTTGGTCAGCTGATATAATAAGGTATAAATCAAAACAGTATTGTTGCGTGATTATAGCGCACGGAGGCATATGTTATCTACCATGTCTACGGTAGATATCGGTATTATTAGTACACGGATAACACCGAATTAATATTTCAAAAAAGGGGGTCCAGTCCTAAAACTGTGAATATCTGCTTGAACCGTCATTTTAATTTTCCAAGTTTGATGTAATAAATCGTCATGCAAGAAATTCGTATATTATCTGCAATGTTGTTATTTTTGAATAATTTGGGTCAGTGGCTCTTGTAATGGTTGTTGAAGTGACGGTCCCAGATAATTTAGTGAAGAGTTAACAAAAAGGCCTATAATTTATAGCATCCATCGCAGATACAACCATAGATTTAAATCTATGGATACAACTTTCTTACCCTAAAAAGACGAATAATTGAAGTGATATAGTCAGCAAGTGCATTTATCACATAGAAATCTTTGTACACTATATATGATTTTCCATGAAATTAACCATCATATGCCTTTCCCCCCCCCCACTATTTAATCTTTTATAGCATGTCAAATTTTAAAGTTAATTTTTGTGACAAATAATATTCAAAACGAAAGCTTACTTGTGGTCCTAGTCTAAACAAGGGCAGGTGGGATTTGGGGTATAGCACACAGCCACTAACGAAATACTGACCACCGTGGCTTGTGCGGGCTACCGCCATTTCAATTGAACTGGTCTAACCAAAGTACATCGGGATAGGTTAATTGCTGTATTTGACAAATAAATCATGACAAGACACACGGAAAAGTTAATGACATACTGATAACGATATAATCGTTTCTTAATACTTTCAATACAATTAACCATTCTATTCGAATTTATTCTAATTATTTTTAAGCTCAAAAATTAACTAAAGTACATTTTAAGTAAAAGAATTAGTAGCAATAGCAACACGGAGAACGAGGTATAACGTGTTTTATGGATTGTATACAGTAAACGGAATAGATTTATACAGATATCGTAACCATCAAAAATCGTTGCAATGTGTTCCAATTAACATAGTTACCATGTCTCAATACAGTACACCATAAAATATGCATAAAGGATCATTACACACAGTTGGCCCTATAGTTCTTCAATGAGGAATTTAAAACAAGTTCTTTCCACAATTGGGGCAATCTACACGGGAGTGCAAACCCAGATGAAAACGTATCTCCGTAAACCGCTTTGCAGAAGACTGTGGCTACATGGGCGTCAGATCCGGATCTGCTGCACAGCACTTGATGTACGCGTACGAGCAAGCAGTCTACGGAGATGCGGATCTCGGAGATACACGTCTTCGAGATGCGTTTGTATCTGGATCAACACTCCGTGTATAGATTGCTCCAGAGTTGAATCCCCTGTTGAATCAGAGATTTGACGGACTGGGTGATCTAGATCCACGAAGAAACTTAAAGCGATTCAAATATGGTTCGTTATAATTTGCACATGGTACAAAATCCAGCCTGCTTTTCATAACCACCGGCGGCCGATCGATGTCTGATAATCGGAAGGAAGCCGCATGGCCGAAACATCGGTATGCCATCGACGAATGCTTGCGTTGCCCGGTTATAGTCACCGGCCGGCCGACGGTTGTTTTGTACCATAACTGAAGACATCGACGGTTAACAAGCCTCAATGGATCCGAGATATGATAAATTCTTGCGACGTATTTTCGGCGTCTCTACATGTACCCGTCTACGGCTCACGAACACCACCGGGTCTTCATACTAACACCGTAACCCTCGCCGACCAGAATATCCTACAAAACAGAAACACACACGCAAAAATTTAGCCAAAGGAAATACGTGGAATCAGAATATTCCGCGCTCAAAATGTTAGGCAAAAACATCCTTTTCGTAAAAGAGGAACGACATAACAGCCTGCATGGCCACTCTATTATAATTAAAAAATCGAATTTAAAAATATGAAGTTTCGAGATTTTTTTCTAGATCAATTATTACAACGTCAATAGGGTCAAAATGTCTTTTCAAGTCAAATATACGGATTACAAGACTAATATACACATACAAAAATAAAACAAAAACAATGGGGTCCCAAATCATTCAATACGTTCAAGGTGATCGCAAAAAAGTAAAGCACTTTCGGAAGAGAAATGACACGATTAATCTGAAAAACGATTTGTCAAATTTAAGTTAAGGCCGGATATTGTTGTGTACAGTATTTTGCTTGTCATCTCCAAGCTCATTAACGACTGCATAGTGTGTATTTATATGCGAAAATACAGCGCTTCAATACGTTATTAATTTAACGGGCTTTAACATTGTTGTTCCTAATTTACTAGACGAATTGAGGACTTTGCAATTTGTTGCTAATTCTTTACAATTTGACGGCAGAAAAAAGATAGATGAACTTGTTGAATTCATTACAGTGAAAACCAAGTTTAAGTTTATATGGACAGAACAAACGACTTGTTGATGCAGTTTCGGAATGCGCTTTGTCCGATGGGTGAATACAAATTTGTTTAGCTTCATTACACAAAATGATTTCTTCTTTTTATCAATCAATTGGTTTTAATTTCAAAACAAGTACATCAATTCATAATATAAATCACACCATTTATTTTTGTGTTACAATATTGTTATACTGTAACCATAAATTAAATGTAACTTTGTTTCCTATCATTACAATCTTTATTCATGCTGATTTCAATTATGATTTCAGGTTAATTTATGTCTCAAACGTTATATTGCAACTCAAATTGTGCTACATAAATAGGCAGGTGCTGATTTCGGGTTGGGGTCATTATGATATAAAAGAAGGTTCTGGTAAATCACAACCTCCTGACACCAATGTATCATCCGTGTGACTAGGGCTTTATCATTCAAAAAAAAAATATAAATACACTTTTGAATTAATTTCAAAAGATGTCCGGTTAAGCTAAAACTTATGTCTTAAAACTATTTTTCTTTGTATTTAAGCTCATTAATTTTGTATGCAAAAGTACGTTTTTAATCGTTCTACTGGTCGTATCTTACAAATATATGATTTAGTATGTTTCGTTTTGCAATTATAATGATTTTTGCCATCTCGCATCACTTAAAGGATTGTTTTGCCATTTTGGACACCATTTTAGGATATCTACTGTCATGACTGTGTTCTTTTCCAGGAGCCTTGAACTATCACGTTAAGCAGCAAACTATAGAAGCACGTCCATCGACCGGGTCCATCACATCCCGATATTTTCATTTTTAACATCAAACTCGCGGTTTCCATTGCATTCCAAGCCAGCTTTGTGTCCAACCTTCCACAAAAACCAACCTTGCTGCAGGCCTATACCTTGTGTATGTATTGTCTTTACTTGTATTCAAATACGAACGTTTTTGTTTCCTAGTTTTTATTCCCTCATCAAACCCTCTCACCTTTTCGGGGGGGGGGGGGGTGTATCAAGATTGGTTTTGGTAGGAACGTGCCATTGGGAAATTTGAAATGTCGTCCAAACAACTACCAATTTAATACAATTATAAAGGGGACCATTCACGTACTAACTCTCACCCATTTTAATAAAATAAAAACCACAATGTTTTCAATTTGCCAAATGTTTAGCCCAATTTATCAAGGTTTTGTGAAAATAAAAGGCCCAAAACTTAGGGCAATTTGATGCAAAGTTTGGAAAATTTAGAAGTGTAGATCAAACTTTGCAAGGAAAAAGGACCGATTGAATTACCAGAGAACCTGATTTTGCGGCACATCCCTATAACCCCTTTTGTACAATGTAGCCTCCCCCCGGCCTTTTCCTCTATTATTCTCTAGACTTTCACCTTGTCCCGTCTATTCTAGTTTATTTACATTGATGCATGGGTATAGCTGACGGAATGTGTCGGAGTTTATTTGATCCATAACAAAAACCAAGAACCAAAAGAGAGTTCAAGTGGCTTTACAAAATAAACATAAGAGCCAACTGAATTCAAATGGCATTAAGATTTTCTTGTACACTGAAATGAAAGAATAGTTTGGATTGTAAGCAAATACTAAAGCGTGCTGATTAAAATGAATTGTGGTGACATTGAGCTTTCAATATCTGGTACAAGTAGGTAACTTGGTAACTTTTGTTTTGTGAGCGATGAGGGCCTTTTACCACCGAAGCACCCAGAACCCTAAAATTAGACTTTCGAATAAGTATTTAACAGGTAACATCCTGGAAATTTTGTTAAAATATTTATCAGCATATAAGCATGAGGTAGACAAACTTTGTCAGCTGAAAACAGCAATCGGTTATCGGGATAAGATAAGGGACCGTTCACAAACACTGCTAGGGGGCCTGATGCAAAAGGGAGGGGGGCCTTAAAACTTTTCACCTTCGTAAGGGGGGGGGGCTTGAAAAAAATACCACCAATTTTCCGGTAAAAATTGAGTTAACATGCTTTTCTATGGGGTTGACCACTAATTTTTGTTGCAAAAAAGGGGGGGGGGGAACCTTAAAATTGTTGAGGTCGAAAAAAAGGCGGGGGGGGATTTTCAGCGTTTTTTGTGTGTGTTGAATCTGCCTCTAACAAGTGTTTGTGAACGGTCTCTAACGAAAAGCTATCACATCAGAATCACACTAAAATTCAAAATGAATAGATTCTTTTCAAACGGACACTAAAGTGAATTCTCTTCAAACTAAAAAGACCACTATTCCAAAAATTAAAAACTGAATAAGGGGTCATATTATGGTTAAATAAAAGATTTATATACTATATTGTATTGAAATTGAAACCAGTTTCCCAACAAAATTATTTTTATCTTTTTTATCATTATTAGATTCCTTATTCAGTTTTGAATTTTTGAATAGAGACCTTTTTATTTTGAAAAGAATTCTCTTAAGTGCCCGTTTGAATAGAATCTATTCATTTTTGAAAAGATAGTTTTTATTGTGTATAGCAGAATGCTATCTACAAAAAGCGATCTACAAAAATAAAAAAGATATCTACAGAAGATAGAAAGAAGCTACTAACATGTCAGGTGAAAAAAAATGTTATAGCAAAAAGCTGTCAATAGAAGTAAGCAAAAAAAACCAACCTATTAATTTATTTACAGAATACATAATATGATAAAAACTATAACTGAAAATAAACAGACCAAAACAGAAGATAACATAAATCTATCTACAACAGATAGCAAAACTTATGCATAAGATAGCAAAACGCTACACCGTTAAAAGTGTGTTTAGAAAGTGAAGGTAAAGGCATGTTTAGACAAGGAAGTGTTTAGAGTATTGACACTGATGTTTAGAAATCAAACATCAATGTTTAGCGAAATGACACATGATGTTAAGTATCCACACACGTTTACAAAGTGAAGGCAGAAATGTGTTTAGAAAAGTGTTTCTTCACTAAACACAGTTTTTATAGTTGAATTATGCTACTATTCATTTATCTACAGAAAACAAAAACTCCTTTCTACAGAAGCAAGCATGAACATTAATTAAAAAAAGCTATCAACAAAGCAAGCAAACACACTGTCAACACAAGATATAGCAAAAAGGTATCTATACAACAAAATTAAAACATCAGCAGAAGATAGCTATTAACAGGAGCAAAACTATCAAAATGCTGTCAGCAGATGATAAGAAAAGGTTATTTACATATTTAACATTGTTTAAGCCAACAAAAGGTAACAAAAATAAGATGACGGTAAAAAAGCAATGCTCTGTGGCAGTAAATTGCGGAATCATCAACAAAAGAGATTTAAGGTTTAGACCAGGTTTAAAGTTAGATAAGGTTTAAGTGACATACCGTATCCACTTGTCCAATTCAACTACTCATTTTCGGAATTTAGATCACGTTACAGTTGAGCACTTTCATACTAGCGGGCCAAAAATTGTTAAAATAATTGAAATGAAGTGTCGGTCATGTAGTATGACTATTTCCCAAAGTTTTGGAAATGGGGATTTTGTTAATTTAAGGAGATTGTCAGATGGAAAATAATTGAATTAGACGAGTGAATAGGGTATCGTAAGCACAAGAGTTACACCAGTTCTAAATTTAGACATGCTTTAAGCAAAACTACAAGACCTTCATTGCAACTAAAAAGCTTAAAACAAACTTGAAAGACCTTTTATGCAAAAATCATAATTAAATGAAATTACTTAAAGATAAGGCACTGGAAACTATAAATTTGAATAAACATATCATTTTGCTTAAATCAAATCTAGATTTAGATCAGGTCTAACTCTTTTGTGCATATGGACCTATAACGATAAACATGATAAAAATACATGATTATTATGTCTGAATAAAACAAGTTCTTTGGACTATTTTACAATATCAGATATTGAATTTAACACAACTTCCGGGAGTGATTAATTAGGAGTAAAACTTGTCAAATTATTAATCAATCAATAAAAAGCATGAAAATCAACACTATAGGGATTGATGATGCAAAGTTTCGAAACTCGACAAATGTGTATAGCACATTATGACCTTATACTGACTATAATAAACCCATCTTTTATACAAGCTGTCTTTAACAAGTACATACATCCGAATTTGAGATTTCAAGGGTGTTGTAATTATCCTTCTGTTGCTTAGGCATTATAGGCTGTATTCTGATGTAACAGGTTGCAGGAAATTTGAAGGGCATGTCTCATCATCAGTTTGATTAAGGGCCGATCCATACCTGGCTAACAAACGTTTGGTGCAACAAATTTGCTTTTTAGATAATAACGGAGATTTGGTGATGATCTACCAAATAATTAGCATTCAGAAAAGTGTGGTCACCTTATATTGGTTTTATCACCTGGCCTCTGTTATTTACGAAAAAGGCATTCGAATTAGTCTAGTAACGAACCAGTTGCATCAAATATTTGGCAGCTCATAAAAAGTCGGTCTGTCACACTTTTCAAATGGGCTATATAATTATGAAGAGGTTATTTCCAAATCGTGTTAAGTCCACAATTTCCAAGGAATTTAAAATAAAAATTCCTGGACAATTTCAAACGAAAGAAAATCAATATTTTTTCTATTGCTATTAAAAACAGTATTATTTGGAATAAAACGGCATGTCAGTCACACATAGTCCATGCATGTTGGTCGTAACATGTTTTGGAAAAAAAAGTTGAATTTTGCATGCAATTGTTTCAGAAACTTATTACTAAATACTTTAGGTTAGTAACTACCTATTTCTATCATCAAAATCTCGATTTTGAAGGCAGAGCGGACACAGTTTGGAAATAAGCTTTTCATTATTTGATGTAACCAGCAACCATTGTTAAACCGGTGTAATGAAATACAGGGTCCGTGTGACTGAGTGTCCTAGCTAATACTATTCAATTGAATACGCCAGAATAAGAACATCCCAACTCCAATAGCTCCCTTCTGTTAAGTTATGTGAAATATAAATGCATATAAATCTCTGAAAATGCTTTCAAATCACTAGAGAGCATTTCCATGTCTTTATCCAAGTCATAGTGTCACATTTGACCGTCCGGGGGGCAAGACTCAAGAGGCTTCCCGATTTTTGTACTTTTTGAAAAAAAAAATTAACGCGCGCGGACAAAAATATTTGGACAAATTTGTTTATTTGAGCTAAAAAACGCCTATTTTTGGATGAAATAATGGTTTCTTTCATTTTTCTTTTCTACTTTCCCTTTTTTTCCTTCCTTTTCTCTTTTCCTTCCCCTTTTCCCTCTTCTTTCCCCCCTTTCTTCTTCTCTCTTCTTTTTTTCTCTTCTTCCTCCCTTTCTTCCCTTCCCATTTTTTTGTTCTCCTTCCCGATTTGTTTGGGTCCGGGGGGGCAAGCTGCCCCCTCCCCCCGGACACCCCACTGGTTACGCCCCTGTTTGACCTTGTAGTTGACTTTGTTAGACATTGTTAGATAATTTTCCTAGCATATAGTTGCAGAGGGGAGCTCATGGAGTTGGGATGTTCTTGTAATGGCTGTTTAAATATAGCAACTATGTACTATTTAACAATTATCTAACAATGTATAAACAAGTCAACTACAAGGTCAAATGTGACAATATGATTAGGATATTGACATGGAAATGCTATTTTAGTGATGTGAAAGCATTTTCAGAAATGTGTATGCATTTATATTTTATAAATATAATTAACAGAAGGGAGCTATTGGAGTTGGTATGTTCTTATTCTGGCGTATTTAAATGTGTAGAAAATACTTGCACATCATTGATTGCCACTTATTTCGTGAAGTTCAATTAGAGCCGGACTCCTGTATGGGAGATACCCAGTCTCATTACACCGGTTCCAATGATTTTCTAATTTGAACAGAAACTTGGTAATGAATACTGCTGGTGATGAAAATCATCAAATTTTTTGACATCACATTGATTTCTCTCAAAACATTAAGTGAACAATAAGACTTTCACCACCAAACTTCCAAAGTTTGATATTTCTAAGATTCGCCTTCTCCCAGCAAAAAAATCTAAAACGTCAAGGATGAACGAAATGAAAGTCCACTGACCATCTATGACAGCAAATTCAAACACGTTTT
>JXSR01S054857.1:0-13328 GCA_000969725.1 Ophiothrix spiculata | reverse complement strand
AACACTCCCACCTAACATTTGCTATCTACTGCTAATAGCAATATTGATAACATATTTCCTCATCAAACATTTGCTATCTACTGCTGATAGCACTACTAACAACATTCCCCATCTAACATTTGCTATCTACAGATGATAGCACTATCAAAAACATTTTCAATCAAATATTTTCTAATTACCCTCTGTATGAAAGTTTCTCCTCTCTTATTAACACAGATTTCTAATGATGAAATGTGGTGGGTGTGGTGTGTTCCAAAACCCTCATTCATGTATTTTCAAACATCATCAAGTTCCACCTAGTGAGTGACAAAACTGACTTTGCCCGAATGTGCCTCAAAAACTCATTACAAACCAGTGTCATCTTTTTTTATATACTATGCATAGCTACAGCAAAATAAAAAAACACCTACATAAGAGAAACTTGGCAAATATTTGAGAAAGGAAAGGAGGGTTTTCAGCAGTCATACCTCAGTTGAATTATTCAAAAGTAGACACATATCAGAGTCAGTCTGACAACTTGATTTGATAAACCTTGGCTAGTTTTACACTCCACGGATCATTATATCCATATACATGTAAACTGTGTGTGAAAATCATTTTAAATGATAATAAGTCTTGTAAATAAGATGTGTAAGGAGTAGGTGATTCATTTTGATTTGAATAATTTTTAGCAAGATGGTAATATGAAAATGTATACTGTCTATGGTGGAATGGGACAGAGATGGATAAATAGTGAGCAGTTATGACGTGAGCTAGTTGTGTGTTTAGTTTGATGTGGAGTTATGTTATTCTACAGCTCTGCTGATGCTGATTTTGATGAGACATAAAGATGAGTTGATGAAGATAAAGTTTAAAGCTGAATATGGATATGGACATGAAGATGGAGATGATGATGAAGACAAAGATGAAAATGAGTATAGAGAAGGTGGTGGAGATGTAGATCAAACACATATTGATATTTTGTGTTTAATACTGACAGAAGCACAATCAACTTGCCCCAGACACCATATGTGGTATCAATGGATAGGTATCAGGTATCAGTCCACTCTTTCAATTTATAACAAATTCAGGGTCATCCATTAATGTATGACTTCACTACATATGATGAAATAATTATCAAAATGTGAAAAATCTGCATTTGTACGGAAAATATAGGCAAAAATCAAAATTTTCTAAAAAACATAGCAATGTCCTATTTTTCGTGAGTTTCTTTGCTAAATTATTGTAAACAATATTTGTTTTACCTAAATAACAAGTTTGAAATGAATATCTGCACACAAGGAGTTTTTAGCTGAAGAAAAAAATTGGTAGGGGGTTGATGCAACCCCCTCCACATCAACCCCCCTCCCTTCATAGACCTATGGTTATAATGTGATAACAATAATAATATTGACTGATTTTTTCAGGGTGGTTTGAGCCAAGATGTGTTGAATCAACTCACCTCATCCATCCTCACAAATTTACACCACTCAAATTCTCCTTGTAACTGTTACTTGTAGCACGAGTCATACAAGTAACACGACAAGCGACAACTACAAGAAAAAGCATGACAGTTATCACAAAAACAATTTGATCCATAATTACCCCTCACTATTTGAGCTAGTCATTTACATATAGATTGAATGTCCAGCGGGCTTACAAAATAATTGAATTGAAATCTTATGCATTTCACCGGCCAAGGCGAGACTGAGCCTGTTACTAAATCACATGATGTGAATATTTGCCTCACTGCAACATCCAGTCAAAAATCACTATAGTTGAATGGAGATACCTTTCTCTCGCTCTCTTTCAAAGGTGGCTTTCTTCCTTCCTTGCAATCTCTTCGCCTCTCGAAGGTAGCTCTGAGGAGCTTGATTTTAATTTTAAAATATGATTGGTTTGAGAAATACCAGGTTTAGGCCCAGAAATACTAGGTCTACCACAGAATACTCTGGGTCCACATTGAATGAGAGATTAGTAAATTTAAAAATGATAACAGTTGGTCTTCAGACAATTCTATATAAAGCAGCTCACCGAGTTCTACCCTCCCAGAGCTAGGGTATACTCCAGTATTTAGAAGGGCCAGATAGTAATGGTATTAGAAAGGGTAGTATTACAAAAGCCTTTTCAGTCTATTTTCAGCTCTGAACCAGAGCTACTCAAAGGTAATTTAACTTTTCTTTCTTACAACCTGAGTGGAGACAACAGCTCCTGCTCAATTGAAAATGCCTAGAAAAATTCCAGACCTTAGATATTAGATGGGATATACAGTATATTTGGTTTGAGAATAACAAATTAAAATATCTGGAAATTGAGATATTTGAAGAAACAATTGTCAAAATTCTAGAAATATTCTTCTAAATTTGAATATGCAGGGCCATTGATCTTGGCCCATATTTATGAACTGCTGTTAACTCTAGTTACCAACTTATCTAATGTCTACCTGTCAAATTTTGAAAAGTGGACAATAGACCAGTTGACATTTGTTATTGTTTTGCCCGGCAGTATGCGCGCGCAGGTTGCTTTGATCAGGGACCGTGCTTTCAAAACTCCCGCTATACCATGCAATCATTCAATCGTGGCGGGAAGTTTCAAATATACAATTCATTTCCTTTTTGATGCACCTGCATACTGACGGGCAAAACAGTAACAATTGACGTCATGAGTCAACTGATCTATAGGTTAGTTGCCAACTAGAGTTATCAGCGTTTCATGAATATGGGCCCAGTACCTCAAGTTTAGTTAAAATTTATGGTTCATATTACATACAACAAATCTGATTCCATATCAAATACAAAAATGAATCGCATCAAATATCAGATCTGAAATAACAACATGACCAGATAATCTTCCTTAATCTGATCTTTAGATAGACGTATTTCTGGATGTCCAAAGATAAAATTTGTTTTGATACATGGATGTTGGTGGACAGTAAACTTTGGTGATTTCATCTTGTAGAATAACAATGGATTAGGAGATAAATTGTACAAAAACAAAGAAAGGTTTGGGTAAATAATGGTCAATTTAAAATCAAATCTACTACAACTTCATGTATCTGAGATTTAAGAATACAAATTCTGAATCCAAAAAGAAATGATTTTTTAGAGGTGGGGTCAATTAATTTGAGAAATAACACATGTAACCAAAAAAATAATAAAGTTGTGATTAAAGGGTAACACAAGAAGCAATTTTGATATAAAATTTGATGGATTGAGTATGATACAAAAAGATATTGGTCGAGCTATGAGTTTTATGAAATATCGTGTGAGACGCGCAGCGTCGAGCTCGATATTTCTAAAAATCATAGCGAGACCAATATCTTTGAGTATCATGCGAAAAAATCCATCCAATTTTATCATTATTATGTTCAAAATCTGATATTTTGTATTCTCTCCAATATCCCTGTCCGATTTTTTTGGAAATCGGACAGCTCAGAACATAATAATGAAGAAAATAGGTTGTTTTCAAATTGACTCAATTGAAACAGAGAAACGATTTTTTTTTTGTTTAAAAAAAGAAATGCAATTTTTTAGATGTAACTCAAACTCAACTATTTTGAACAAAAGTTTTTGCAAGTGACAAATGCTGCATGAAATAGCAGGCACACACTCTTTTATAGGACTTTTTACTCAAAGAATAACTGCACAAGGATGGGGTCTTGAAGCAGGTATATGTAGGGGGGGGGGGGGCTAAAAATAGGTAGAGTGCACATACGTTTTTAATTTCAAATCGAAGAGTTTCCCTCTGGAGACTTTGCTCGTACAAGCTTTAACATGAAGGAAATTGGGGATTTAAATGTATAAACTGTCTTTGTACACAAGATCAATTTTGACATGATCTACCATTAATATCTGTGGTCATATCTATTGATAAGTAACTGAAGAAAAAAGCCAGGAAAAAAGGTGTAATAACGACAATGTTAACATGACACAATCAACCCTACAACAAGTATCATCAACATTTGTGACCAGCCAGCTCAAACCAGCTGTAAAGTTGGTCCCAGGTCATTTCCAGTTTTTTTTTTTATATCTGCCAAGTCCATTTTATACGGATTAAAATGACACTTCGATGAACTTTACCTGACATCTACAAGTCAAAATATGGTCTGTCAAAGTTTGTCATTGAGTAAAAGATGAAACCAAAATATATGCATTAAAAAACCAGAAAGCTATGCTTTTTCTGTTGATGGTTATTCACACATGTGGATTTTTTCATATATCAGTTGTGTTTTGAAAAAAACTTTGCAGGATTTTGAACAATGCAGGGATATTGTGAAACAGCAAAAAAATAATTTTTACCAAATTACAACCTTGCATGTATTTTCACCTGTAGCGTAAAAGGAAGTTTGCAGATTTTATTTCAGTTGGAAGCCAAAAAGGCACATTTTTCTAACATAACACATTACTATATTTCAATAAGTCATCTTTTAACAGAATGATGGGAAACAGTTATTGCAAGTAACCACTATATTTCAACAGAAAAACCAGAAACAATAAATCTTGTTTTATTTTCCCCTATATCTTTTACAGTAGACACTGTGGAAAAAAGAATATACACCTGCAGCATTTTAATTTTTTTCGAATTTAAAATACTTCGTGTGATATCTGATATAGAGCCGATATATAGAGCAAATCTGTATTTCTCTATTACAATTGACCACCAAAATTTATTCATAATACTATTCAAATCACAAGCAAACATCTTCATTTGACACCCTGAAATAATAACCAACACATGTTTACATTAACACCATTATTTTTAACCAAGGAGTGTCTCTTCTTAAATTACATCTTCATAATATTTCACCCACCATCTTCATGAACAGATGTCGTTGTACCCAAAACCAAGCGCCTCCACAATTTTACACCTTCCATCTCATTTGCGCTGAATTTCTCAAGTTGTTTAAATCAAGGTACATAATGCTTTCTCATGCATGCACAATGATTCAAACCATGAGCTGAAATCCAGAGAGAGGCCATGCCACAGAGTTTGCTCGTGAATATTTTATAAAGCATAGAACCGCACTGATTACGCCTTTGATTAAAATTTCATGATGAGCACAAGAAGAGATGATAATGCGCAAACGCATCGACTGAGATTTTTTTCTTTCCAGGGCTTTATTTCATGGCTCACCGTGACGGGCGATTTCCTCCGTCACTATCTGAGCAATCGTGAATGGAGGGATTTAGCACTGAGCCGACAAATCTGGGGGATAACTTTGATCGTAATGTATCGAATGATTCATTGTATGGGATTCCTTTGATGTCGACTCGTTTTATGCAAATCTAACCACGAATCTCCGCTGGTTGTCAAACCAGCCATTTTGAATTGAATGAATGTTGTAAAGTGCAAATATATTGTTGACATTTTCTCTGAAATGTGTATTTTTCTACTCAAAATACCATACATGAATTGAATTATAAATATAAAATAGTAAACATATAAAAATTTAAAGTATATTTGCTTAAGAAAACAAATGATTTGTACTTTTTTGACATTTATGAACAATGTGTTTATTTGTAGAATTAATAATGAGCACCATTGTTGAAAAGTGACTTCATAAATCATAAATTTACTCTTTCATTAATCAATTATTTGTCTTAAGGGTACGAGGAATCCATATGCTCAGGAAAATGTGAATCCCAACTATTTTTCAATCATGAAAAGATAAATAGTTTCCACTGCCTTTGCGGGGACTCGGACCATGGATTATGGCGGGGGTTAGTCATGCATTACGAAGCGAGAGATCTACCGCTGAGCTATGAAGGTAGCGTTGAGATTGTGAACTAAAATCTAAAACATAAACATTAGAATGCCGTATTTTTCTTTTGTTTACATATAAATTGCAATTTTTGGCTCATTGAAATGCTCAATTTGTAAGTCAATTATGCAAATGCGTATATCAGACAAAATGTAGATAATGTAGATACTAAAATCAGGCTATTCACAGCTCAAACAGGGCGAACTCAGAGTCATAATTCATGCCCGGTTTTTCGGGCAAAATAATGCGGGTTTGTTACATTATCGTTCAAAATCAACACAACATATTATAAAATATTATTTGTAATTCAATACAAAGTATCAAGCCTACAATCTGTCAAAATTTGAAAACAGGCGAATCGTTCGAACATCATAAAATTTTAAGGTTTCGGAGAAAAAGGTGTAAATTTTTCAAAGTAGTTTATTGACGTAATTTTGACCTTGATAATGGACGTGAAATCACTAGTAAATTCTCATGTATGAACTAGAGACTATACCATATGTATGTCAAAAATTGTGATATTCTGATATGTGTAAGTAGGTAAAAAGTTGCAGTAAAGATGCCGTTGGCAAAAATGGCACCCATTTAGGGACTGTAGCCTTAAACTTGCATATTAAAAAAATAAAAATAACAATTTGAGAAAATAAATCATGATCAATATTTGATCAAGTGTTTTCTTTTGTCTCTTTGGTTTGGGTGTGAAGGTGTTAATTTTGAGTAAAAATCAAGTGTATAAAGCTCAATTCAAACTCGGCTTCCAAACAAAATTTTTCCTACCAAACATTTGGTCGTGACGTCACCAAATATTTGCCATCAAACTTAAACTATGAACAGGTAGCAAACATTTGGTCCAATGTATATGGCAATTCAATAACATGTGCAATCTAGCGCAAAATTTTGTTTGGTCTAAACACGGTGTTGAAGTTCTTTTGTTTGTAGTCACTCGTCATTTTTACGTCACGACCAAATGTTTGGTAGGAAAAATTTTGTTTGGAGGCCGAGTATGAATTGAGCTTAATTTGTGGTTTTTTTAAATGAAAAAAAAAGCATTTTATTTTTGATTCATAAATAATCAATGCAGGTTTTGTTTTAATCTATTTAAGTCTCATATTGACTAATGTACACAGACTGATGATTTCAATGCTGATTTTGTTGGCTATAAAAGTCATTAACAAAATCTCACAGTCCAAATCAATTACACTTACTGCTACTGTGGGGGTTGACAAATACACCGTTCACACTTGCTGAAAAATACGTCATACACCCCAATAAGATATGATCATGAACTCGCTGCCATGGCTGTGCCTGCCAGTACTCTTGACGTAGTAATAATTGGATTGGGTGTGAGAGGTCCCGGGTTCGTATCCAGGGGAAAATTTGCCATTTTTGACTTGATTTGCAAGGAGTTTTTTAAACAAAGAAGTGGTCAAAAGTATTAAGGTTAGGTTTTAATGCTAAAACTGTACAATCAAATTAAATATATTACCATGTCAGAGTGAGTACCCCCCTCCGAAGAAAATAACATTTGTGGACATCCAAAAATAAGTGTCATCTAAAAATCAGCTTTGGGAGATTATCTTGTATTCGTGATGTTTCTGATCTATTACATTATATGTGACCGTCCACCCCAAAACAGCAGTAAATGCCAGCTCTTGTCATTTTCACTTTTTTAATTATTTGCAAAGACCATGCTTTAAGGATTAAAATGACACCTTAATGAACTTCACACGATTTCCAGAAGTCAAGATATGGTCCGTCAAAGATTGTCAGGGAGTAAAACGTATAACTGAGATAAATGCATTCAAAGATAAGTAAGCCCTATATTTTCCGTTGATATTCTTAAGAATATGCCAATTAATTGCATATTTCCTATCATTTTCTTGAAATGAAACTTTGCTTGTATTTTGTAGTAAGCACTAGGATTGTGATTCTGTCAAAAAATCAACATTTGACATGTATTTTCACCTGTAGCGCAAAATGAAGCTTCTGGCATTTACTGCTCATACGGGCTGGAAGGTCACATATTGAGATCTATTTTTGTATTACAGAATCAGACTTGTTGTCTGTAATATGAGCCATAACTTTGGCCGTACTGGTCATCAACGTAAATGTTCACTATATTTCATGTTTTTGCTCAAAATCTGTCATTTTTACCTTATCTTGGATTATAGTGTTTAATTGGACTCTTGTATAGTTTACTTTCCCTTGGGTTTACATAGAAATTGTGTATATTTAGTTAACTTTTGTTTTTGAGAATGACAAAGTCAGTTCAGTTAATAGCTTGGTCACAATAATCGTACGAACAGCTTACGGGCAGTGTTTAGTCCATCTAATAGGACCACGCGACGCCCTCACTGCTTGCTTTACTCACTGCTCGTGGTCCTTTTAAACGGACTAAACACTGCTCGTAAGCTGTACGTACGATTATTGTGACCAAGCTATTAGATCCCACACAAAATAAGGATATTGTTTTACAATATAAAATACCAGTATCCCTGTTACAGTATGATCAACTTAAGTATATGAGAGTTAATATTTTCATTAATTCACAGAGAACCTCATTAACCATATGAGAATGACAAAGTCAGTTCAGTTAATAGCTTGGTCACAATAATCGTACGAATAGCTTATGAGCAGTGTTTAGTCCATCTAATAAGACCACGCGGTGCCCTCGCTGCTTGCTTTACTCACTGCTCGTGGTCATTTTAAACGGACTAAACACTGCTCGTAAGCTGTATGTACGATTATTGTGACCAAGCTATTAGATCCCACACAAAATAAGGATATTATTTTACCAGTATCCCTGTTACAGTATGATCAACTTAAGTATTTGAGAGTTAATATTTTCATTAATTCACAGAGAACCTCATTAACTCAAAATCACTGGGCCCAAAATTATAGTTTGTGTTATCAGGATATCCAACAAGCTATTTCACAAAGAAAAGCAACAATTGAGGCTCTAAAACCATTTTGACCTCTTGAAGGTGTTTGGTGCGGGTGGGTGTTTGTTTGTGTTGTGTTAACTGATTTTGTGTTATTCCACTATAATACTTTCATGACTTAACAGATCAAAATTTCCCTAAGTCTTGCACAGGTTAAAATTCTTCTAAAAACATATTAAAAGTACTAGAGGAAGTTTAAAACTACCGAAACACATGTTCATCCTTTATTAATGACATGTTACAAAATGATAAGGCAATCGAGAATCTGTAGGATAGAATTGAAAAATTTCTTGGGAAGAAATTTTATTTTCTCTACATCTACATCTATTCACTTTTCTTTTTCTAATTATAGTTATTTGAAGAGGTTTTCATTAAAAGCAGTAAGTTATTGACTGATGACAGATTACGTCCAATATTCTTTTTTCCTCACCATTATAGCACATTATATCACAACAAATGTTTCTCAAGGATTTCCGGAAAAATACAAAGACAGAAAAAGGGAAGAAGATCAAAAGCAAACGAAAAGAGAGGACAAGAAAAAAATATTGGTATCAAATTTGAGATTAGTTGAGAAGGTGAAACTGAGGACTATGTGTGTTTTGAAACTTTCTTAATTTGCTTTTCAGTTTTCATAAGCTACGTCAAAAAATTATGTGCGTTTTTTAGACCATTCTTTTCTTCTTGCTTTTCAGTTTTCAAAAGCTACGTCAAAAATCTAGTAGGCGTACAATACGGGCCTCATGTGTCAGTTGTCCTCCTAACAATAATCTCTGGCACTGCCCCAGTTATAGCATCAAATTGCAGACAAATTAACTTACAAAACCAAAATGAGTATTTTTTAAATTTTCTAAAATTAAATTGACATTTCTTTTTTATTTCTTTTCCAATAAAAATAATGAAAAAGAAACTCAAATTCAGCTTCTATCTGAAGTTTATTCTAATTTGAAAGAAAAAAATCTTTGGCATGTTTGGGGAAGAAAAGAAAAGGAAAAATGCATTTCACAGAAGGTTTTCATAGTTGATGAGCTTTGAGACAAAAAAAAAATGTTTTTATTCTGTTTGACACTTAACATTTAACGTCATTTACCAATTGCATTTTAACCAAAGGTATAATTTTGTAATGCACCTTTATAGTGTTTTGTACCGAAACACAATGTTATCGTTCACTAACTGTTTCCTTATATGTTTTATATTGTTGATGTTTAGTCTCATTATTCATTAAATTCTGTGCATTGTTAATAACTTCACTTAAATCTTTTATCCTCAATTTACATACAGTGTTAGTATTTATCATGAAGAGGAAAAAAACATAGATATTTTCAAGAGAGCTGGAGACTGTTGTCTCCATTCATTACTACCTTTGACGAAAAGAAGGATTGAAAGGAGGGAAAAGAAAGACGCTTTCAAAATAGAGAGAGAGAGAGAGAGAGTTGTCTCAACTCAACTAGTGATTTTTGACTGGAAGTTGCGGCAAGGTAAAAATTCACATCATGTGATTTAGTAACAGGCTGAGTCTCGCCTTGGCCGGTGTAATGCATCAGATTTCAATTCAATTATTTTGTAAGCCCGTTGGACATTCAATCTATATGTAAATGACTAGCTCAAATAGTGAGGGGTAATTATGGATCAAATTGTTTTTGTGATAACTGTCATGCTTTTTCTTGTAGCTGTCGCTTGTCATGTTACTTGTATGACTCGTGCTACAAGTAACAGTTACGAGGAGAAATTGAGGTGGTATTAATTTGTGAGGATGCGTGTAGTGAGTTGATTCAACACAGTCTTGGCTCGAACCATCTTGAAAAAAATCAGTCAATAATATTATTGTTATCATATTAACCCTAGTTCTATGTTCTTCAACCCCCCTATCAATTTTTCTGCAGCTAAAAACTCCTTCAGTTGCGTGCAAATATTTATTTCAAACTTGGTATTTAGGTAAAACTAGTAATTGTTTACAATATTTAGCAAAAAAACACACGAAAATCGGATATTCCTACGACTTTTTTTGGAAAATTTGGATTTTTGCCTATATTTTCCGTACAAATGCAGCTTTTTCACATTTTGGTAATATGATATCATAGTGACATCATACATTAACAGATGACCTTGAATTTGGTATAAATGGAAAGAGGGGGCAGTCCCTAATACCTATCCATTGGCACCACATACCGAGGTCAAGAGGAATCACTTTAAGAAATAGAGGGCAACAACTTCCCCCCCCCTTCCCATATAATTTGAGGAATGTTATTTACCATATGTTTACAGAGAGTGCAGCTGGTGAGTTAGTTGAGAAAAGCTTTGGTTATGAAACAAATTGTATAGCTTGTTTCAGACTTGATGGGCTGCTGCCTGTCTTGCCAAACTTGTTAGCCACTCTCCTTATGCCCAATTATCTGCCTAGCTCTTAAAGAAATTTTGGAGACATGCCTTTTCCCATGTCATTTTGCTGGTAATTGTAGCACATGATCTCTAGCTCACTCTTCTCTACCAAAGATGTGCTGCCAATACGTCGATCCTGGGTTTCCCAACCAGAAATAAATCTTTACTGAAATTTTAGCCCAAACACAGTTTTGCCTATAAAACTAATAAGCTGTGACATTAGCTCCTGCAATTCATATACATAAAAGCGGGCAGTTTGAATTGATGTTTGGGGTGGGTGGTAGTGCACATCCATTTCATGTATATTTGGGCGCATTGTTATGCTTTATCAGTGCATTGTGGGCTTAAATTTCAGTAAAGATTGATTTCCGGCTGGGAAACCAGGATTGACATATTAGCTAAAATCACATAACTATTCGATCACTAATCTTGATGTTATATAAAATGTTGGGTAGCTGGGCTGTTTCGTATGAACCATCTTCACAATCATGATGCTAATCAGCACTGTAATTCCCCGGGCTGTAATTTCATTATTGTTAACCCTTTCGATCTGATAGAATGCATTTCCTAAGGAGCTCACGAGAGAACGCTCAGGCCTTCCAATATTTATTGAGTTAATATCATATTAATTCAATATGGGCTGTATACCTTCACGGCAATTCAGGACTAAAAGGGTTAAAGTCATCAGGGTCATCATCATTAGAACAAGCAACAGCATTTGTAAACACCAATAGTACATCATAACTCCACATCAAGCACAATGCTCAACCAACTCACATCATAACTACTCTCTATTTATCCATCTCCAACTCGTCCCACTCATCCATAGATGGTATACATCATAAATCACCATCTTGCTTACAATTATTGAAATCAAAGTACATCTTCTACTCCTTTCAAATCTTATTTACAAGACTTATTATCATTTAAAATGATTTTCACACACAGTTTACATGTATATGGATATAATGATCCGTGGAGTGTAAAACTAGCCAAGGTTTATCAAATCAAGTTGTCAGACTGACTCTGATATGTGTCTACTTTTGAATAATTCATAGGAGAGACTGTCGGAAAGGAACACTCCCTTCTCAGTTTCTTGCCGGGTTTCCCTTATGTTGGTGTTTTCTGATGTGCTATAATTATACGTAATACATAGAAAGGGTTACACAGTTTTGTAATGAGTTTTTGAGGCACATTTGGGCAAAGTCAGTTTTGTCACTAACTGGCAGTTTTTAAAAATTCATAAATGGGGGTTATAGAACACATCCAAAAGAATTTTAAGGTGATAAAAGCTGAATGAACCACCATATTATTACAGAATGTAAATAGAAAATATTTTGAAGTAGAAAGATAACAAATGTTAGACAATGATTATTATGTTAGATGAGGAATTAATAGTGCTGTCAGCAGTAGATAGTAAATGTTAAAGCAATACTATAAGATCTTGATCAAAAGTGGTTTATAATAAAAAACAGCACAAAATGAAGGAATGTTACAAAAGCATTTTCAAGTGCATTTTGTCAAAAAATTATTTTGCCACCGAAAAATTGATAAAATCACATGCATGGTTACCTATACTAATACATGGTGAATTAAATTCGGGATCCAGAATTTAATTCAACAAATGACAATAACAGAAAAAGTAAGCATATTTAAACCAAATCATTTGGAAGGTATTAATATCTATCCAAAACAAACCCAATAAGCTAAAAAAAATCAAAAGTATTGGGTGAAGGGAGCACTGCTTTAATTGAAGATTATTATCATTAAATAACAGCAAATGTTAGATGAGGAATGTTATTAATAGTGCTATCAGCAGTAGACAGCAAAATGTTACCTGAGGAATGTTATCAATAGTGCTATCAGCAGTAGACAGCAAATGTTAGATGAGGAATGTTATCAATAGTGCTATCAGTAGTAGATACCAAATATTAAATGAGGAATGTTATCAATAGTGCTATCAGCAGTAGATAGCAAATATTAGATGAGGAATGTTATCAATAATGTTATCAACAGAAGATAGCAAATGTTAGATGAGGAATGTTATCAATAGTGCTATCAGCAGTAGACAGCAAATGTTACACGAGGAATGTTATCAATAGTGCTATCAGTAGTAGATACCAAATATTAAATGAGGAATGTTATCAATAGTGCTATCAGCAGTAGATAGCAAATGTTAGATGAGGAATATTGTCAATAGTGCTATCAGCAGTTGTTACATGCCCCTGAATATGTAATTTATTATTACCATAAGTCAAACATAATATTTA
>JXSR01S054846.1:135850-153699 GCA_000969725.1 Ophiothrix spiculata | reverse complement strand
CCCAACATCCACAGATAAGGGTAAAATAGTCTCTTCATAAAATTCTTTATCCTGGTACTATTTCAGATGAAGCCGCTACACTACACGATGTATCAGCGCGCCATCCTTACTATTATGCTAATTTCAAGTTCAAGTTTGAGTTACAGAAATGAACGTGGGAGGGCGAGCCACTTTCCTCTCTGCTTTCTAGTCAAATCACACAATCCAAAATAATAGTGTATAGAAAACCTGGTCCCAGAGAAAACGAACCAATAGCCGTGGGCGTTTACTTTCTGCACCAGAGTCAAGTTTTTTTTCAACAAGTTCAATACAAAACCTGCTGTTATCATGGTTATTTAAACCAACGGATTCAATAAAAGGCGTGTATTTTGCGCCCCTAAGGGTTTTCTTAAATTCTAATATTTCTAAGAAGAAGTTACTTGCAACATTTCTAAAGTAAATTTTCGTTCTAAAATCATCACTGTAAATGAATTAATCCCGTTATCACGTTAATCAGTGGTAATTAAAATAAACCTTATCGATCTCCTTATTATATCTTGTCAACTAATTGAATAAATCTCAGTATGATCTTTAACTGGTCTCTGGATTAGTTGTGATAATTGCTGAAGATAATACATTTACAACCGTTTTTGAACATGAAAGAACTGGTTTCATCAAGTTAATGCTGATCAGGACGAGATGTATGTTACTGAAAATAAAACACCATGGAATGGTTTTGCTATTTCCATTTGATTTTTTACAATGCCAAATATTTATAATTATCATATGACATTGATACATATATATATATAGCCTTTATCTTTTTCCAACACATCCTTACAAAAACATTGCTTTAAATTTCCACAGTAAAAATAGATCCTTTTTTCACACGTCCCCGACACCAGAGGTGTGTTAAAAATCGAACTAATTAGTATTGTTTGGTCACAATATGTTCACCATACACACCACTGATAAAATATACAAAGTAAAAAGACAGTACGGGCAAGTGTTAAACAAAGCAGATACTTCTATAAACATCAAATTTCATTTCAGTCCATTTCCATGCTAGAAGAGTGTAAGTGTAACCTATTTTGTTAGTAGATACTGACTTTAGCTATGATAGTCTGCCCTCATTAGCATAGATTTTCCAAGGTAAAAAGAAAGTAAATTACGCGCAATTTGAACTGCACTTACTACGTTCTTACCGTCACGGTGAGGAGCGATAAGATATCGTCTGTTTCTTGTTTATTTCATTAATGAACCCAATGACGACATGGTGATAGCATATCTCTGTTTGTATACTATCAAATTAACACGATTTTAATAGACCTCCCGCAGTATGGCAGGCGGTACATCTGGCAACACCAATGTCATTACAAGATTAAAGAAAAACACGCAGTTTTGGGATACAAGTTTCATTTGATAAGGTGTGGAAAAAGTTATCATTTACAACCATCCATTATTGACAAAATATATAGCTATATTGTAAGTAGCTATTAGTATTACTTTCTGCATCAATTTATTTTCCTAAATTGGTGTACAACAAATTTAGTTGGAAAGACAGTTTTTTATTCTGATATTATGTGACGGATGATCTACAAAAATTTCCACAAAAAGATTATTTATTCGAAAATGTGATACTATTTTGGGCTTAAAATTGAAAAAAAAAGAAAAAAGATAGGACCATAAGAAAAGAGTTGAGTGTAGAATTTCTTCTATTTATTTATTTCTTCTTTATACTGGGTAAACCTTCACTAGCACTGTTCTTCCAGGGAGCCATTTATGACATAACAAATCAAATAACGCATGGGACCTTCATTTTTTTTTCCATGATGGGACTTCCACTGTAGACTTTGGTCCCAGCATGGAAATAGTAGAAGATCCTGCTATTCCATGGTCCCAGGTACTACTGATTACATCACACTCTTTTCCATTATTTTATCACTATCCCTCCTACGTCACTGTCCTAGGAATTATTTATTTCACTTAATTACAGTCAGATGATATCATGTCAATAATAAAGCTAATTATATGCATTGTAATACAAAGAATTTGAAACAATATCAAGTCCTAAAGAATAGATCCCATCCCCAATAAGTTTCCTATGGGGTATATAATCACATTCCCGGCGCCAGCCCGATTTTCTGCATGCATGCAATCGATAGTCGGTCCGGGTCTTTCACAAAACAACCCAACACCTAACGCGTTTTGTATAGCACTTATTAATTATGTTAACACTTCAAACACAGTCAACAACAATTATCTAGGCACAGAATTTGATAGGCACAAAAGGCGGAGCTCGATATGTTGCCAATCAAGTGTAGGTAATTATTGAAGAGAAAATCCCGTCATAAACACACAACCGATAAATGTTATCATAAAGGTATTGTAATTAGTGGTTGGATTAAAGCTTTTCGAGTGCTTTTGCAATCGATCTCCCTATTAATTCGATTTTGGTTATTGGTCCATGTCATACTCCCAGGATAGCTCTTTTAAAGCCATTTTATTGTTGTTCTACACCTTTGTTTGCGTGCATTTTTCTACCATCATGGTTTGTAAATATACTGTATGCATGTGAGCATTCCATATTGAAAGTATTGCGTTACATTACTTTCCCTGGAAAAAATCGAGTACAATTCTAGTACAACTTTCCTGAGCTGCATGCAGATTTGAACCACAATTCTAGTACTTACAGTTTTAGTACATTTTTGTACTAGAAACGTTCTAAAACTGTACTAGAATGATGTTACAAATGTGCAGCTCAGTGTTGTATGTACTACATGTACTCAATTTTTACCAGGGTTTGCCATTAAACGTGTTTACTTTAACTGTTGATATTGGTCATAAAGCAGTCAACAGACAACATTACTTAGAGTATACAGATGCTTAAAATAAAAACATAATGAATAAAAAATAGTCTTAAAAGTTCCAGTATTCATGTGCGGGTTAAAACAATAACTTAAAATTATACAAGATGTAGGAATTGAACATTTTATACTTTTTCTTACAAACTTGTAAGCATACTTTCCCCAAATTAACATTTTTTAACAAAAGAGTCTCTTAATCTGTATCGAATCTGTAATCAATACAGTTTACAGGGCCTTGTCTTTTATTAGGAATCATAACACTCGTGGCGCCAGACCTACTTCATCTTACGCGTCAAATGGTAATACCTAAATTACTAATCACCTTTAGATCTTCCCGCACCGATTCAACATTTTGCCACCTCAAAAATACACCTATCAATATTTCAATTTAAAAAGATAAAGATTCACTATTGAACAGAATGACACTGGTAAAATTGACAACGGAGAATTTGTTGAATTCAATTTGCTATTGACACGGTGTGTAGTCACAATAGTGGATTTAACACGGAGATGAATGAGACCGGACTACCAGATAGACAAGAGAGGGCTCTAAGATTCGGACACCACTGGTCTTTTGATCTTCAGCCACTTTGCAAATTTGATTATCTGAATTGTAAAAAAAAAGTGGGCGTGGACTTAGCGCAGTTAAATCACTGAATAGACCGGCCTCTTAATCACCATCACGAAGCTATTCAACCTGCTGGTAAAATTGTACGAGGGAGCTTCCCAATTACACGTTAGTCGACTAGGCAGATCAGCCAAGTGTATGGTATTGATGCCGACCCATGTGAATAACCAGTATACAGCTGATCACCTACCGGCGAGTTGGCTACCAATTATACATCATTCGTGGTTTAGTCTAGCAAGCTAGCGGACGTGCCATAGTCACTGGTCTTCTAATCATAGCCACTATATACACATACATATTATATTTTCTTGCTTGCATATATAAATAGGATGGATTTTTAATTATGTTGATATTTCTGATTGGATTATATCATATCTGTATCTAGTCTGTGCCACATTTCCCTTTTTGTGTTGGGAGCAGACGACAGCTTAGCACAAGACAGTAGCAGACGACACCAGCGAAGACAGTGCCACCTTTTCTCGCCTTTTGCATCAGGGGCATTCCTGATTGGCCAGGCAGTGATAAATAAACAATTAACTTGAGCAGTTTGGCATCATTTATGATCTGGCATCTGTATTGACCACTACTGTTCCACTCATTCCGAGGAAACTTTGCATACGGACTATACATATCAGCATATTTACTACAAATTTCTTTTTGGGCAGCACATGAAGCATTCTCACCCTGGACTCGGCCCAGCAATGGCCTACGCACCAATCCTACCCCCACGACTCAATGACTTCAGCGTCAATTCTTTGCTAACTGCGCCTCACTTTTTTCCAAGTGTGTTTCGTCATGGACCTACTGGACTTGGAGCTACACCAAGTTTTCTACCAAAATTAGGTGATCCTCATAACCCGTATTCTACTCCAGACTTTTTAGCAGCTCATCTTCATCATAGGCATCCATTGCAACACCCCGGCCTGCCCGGGATTGACTCTTCAAGTGATGGGGACACAGATGACCCTCAAGTCACTTTGGAATCTAAAGATCTCTGGGAACAATTTCATGAAAGAGGAACTGAAATGGTCATAACTAAATCTGGAAGGTGAGCTATTATTTTAACCAAATAACCATTTATTTTTCAGATTCTAAGTACCTTTCAGTCAAGATGTGGAAATATCATCATTAGTACAGTGTATACCGAGATTTTGAGTTGTAATGGTATATTGCTATAATACTGTGTCCATTTTCATTGTTATTGCTGGTAGTGTTTCGACTTAATTATCCTAATTAAGCCAATACATGTAATAAATACACGAGTAATGTGTTACAACTTTCATTATCACTAATAATATTTAATACTATCATACCACAGCCATATACTATACCTAAACATGTATATAATCATCTGGCCAATATTATGACATTATTTTCTATGGTGTTATAGTTAATACCTTAAATACCTTACTCATGTTACAATTTCAGAAAATACATTCATACCTTGAATTTATATGTAGCTTCAAAAATTATTATTAGTAGAACATGTTCACATATTGTTTGTATAGATTTAATAAAATACTGCATAATGAAATGTAAATATTCTAAAACACACAATGATTCAACTATGATAAAACACTTTTCAAGTTCTTAAAATAAGAAGATAACAAATTAATGTATTAAATTTAGCCTATCAGTCAGATAAAAAATAACATTTACTACTTGCATCTAGTAAAAACAGAACCTAAGAGTTTCTGCCGCTTGGAAAAATGTTACAGTAGCCAAATTCTAGCCATGCTGGTTAATGCGCATAGCTAAGCATTTCAAGCCCCGATGATTCCGGTGTAAACAGCAGGGTAATGTCCCGTAAGATAAATGCAGCGATACACACTGTGTGTGTTCATTTACTGGCCTCCTAATGAAATCTTTACACAGTGTGGATATGAAGTTGATCATATTTTAGTTATAGATTATTGCTGTACATTAAAACTATTAATGAATCGTGAGTAATAGTTTAGCTGATTTGAGGAATACAATATATTTAGACTCCCAAGAATAATGTACAATTATATAGGCCCCTAATGATATACATTATATACTAATAGGTCCCTATAATAATCTTAATTTGAGAATACATGGGGATCATGTAAAATGCACCAAAGTTTTGATAATTGTGTTTTAAAAAAGTTAATATTAATATATTAAATTCATATACTACTGTAATGGAAAATCTAGGACTTTTTCCATACAAAACCATCTAAAGAAGAAAAGTTTTGATACCACATTCATTATATTGTTCTTTTGAGTTTAAAATACAGAAATTGTTAACCCCAAAATGCGTTCATGGTGCCAAATTAGTGCTCGAATAATTCATATTCTTTTCAAGAAACACATCAATTTAATTATTGGTGTTCATCTATTACTATTGACTTATTTATTTGTTTTCATAACATTCTTTCTGAAAACAAGCCAATGATTATTGTTACAATTATTGTAAACACAGTTACTTTCTCTTTGAAAAATCGTTCAATGTTTACCACACTTGAAAACTCCCATTTACTGGAAATACAAACTGTTGGTTTCTGATACAATGGGTTAAATGTTTCAAATGAATTGATTTGAATAATGTTATACCAGTTGATTTTCTACACAAAAACATTACCATTTATATCAAACGATTTTACTTGAACATGATGCTCATTTGAAAGAAATATTACAAGTTGATGTCAACATGATTTCAAGTGGCTCACTCGGACATGTCAAGTAGAACGACAAAGCAATATCAATTCAGATTTTTTGTGGTCTTAGGATTGTATGTATGTAACAATTTGTGGTATTTACAATTGAAAATGTGGCAAAACACGCTAAATATTTTGCAAACATAATGTAAAATATCTCAATTTAAAAACGGGTGACTGGTATTCTGAATTATACAGGCCTCTCAAATTCTACGTCTCATCAGCTTGATTATATCCACATCGACTGATAATTTCAGATCTGCTTTGTATCACAAAATTTTTAAAGACATTTGAAAGTTGATACATATTTACATTTAAATAATCTTAAATGTCATAATGTCATTTCCATAATGTAATTATCTAAACGACATATGTCATCCGTGTATGTTTACATCCTTGGCTATCAATTTCTGTACAGTCAGAAGCGTTTATGTTTTAGTAAACTCAATCCTTTTGATTGAAACATGGAAATAAAACATATTTTGTGACTCCACATGAACAATTATCTTCAACACAATGACAAACAAGTTTGTTCGACATAATAAAATCAAAAGTAGTTGTTTACCACTTCAAAGGCATATAAGTCGCTTTCTTTTCAGAGGTTATTTTTTCATTTTCCTAATTTTGGATAGAGAACCCTGTCGGGTTGTCATTGACCCCTTTCTTCCGTTCAGTCGGGACTCTGTAAAGGCACATGGAAGATTGACTTTATTGCTATCAAATTGCCAAGTTTACATACCGAAACATCAAACCATTTTACAAAACACTTTGCCTTCATAAATCACTATTGTATCCCACTCTTTCTCTGCAATACATTTGAACAAAACCTCAAATAATGGTTGAATGTATTGAAAAATGGTAAATTTCATTAGAAATTCTCTGTAGAATAACTAGCAATTTAGAATAATGTTATTGCAACAAAGACCAGTGAAGATCGCCACTTTGTGTGCGTATTTCATCATTTTAAATGCAATAGAGAGACAATTTGTCAGTTCAGAAACGATTCCTTTGAACGTTGTGTCCACCTTTGGATATCAAAATGACCAATTAAGACAAATTAACTCTAGCTTATTTCATTAGTGTATGAATGGCTTGAGTATCTGGAGAAAATATTATATTAGAGAAAAGTAACTGTTATCTTTCTTTATAAAGCTTATTTTCTTTATAAAGTATTAAATTATAAGTTTGATAATTTATGCATAGACGAAGAACGTTTCCCACTGGTAATAGTAGTTTACATTCATAAAAAAATAAATGTATCCATTTTGTTACTATTATGTTTTATCATACAATTGAAATTTTATACTACTTTGTTCCTTTCTGCTTACAGGCGCATGTTCCCTTCGTTCAAGGTTCGAGTCTCTGGTTTAGACAAGAAAGCAAAGTACATTCTTCTGATGGACATTGTTGCGGCCGATGATTGCAGATACAAGTTCCATAACTCTAGGTGGATGGTTGCTGGAAAGGCTGATCCTGAGATGCCCAAAAGAATGTATATTCACCCTGATTCCCCCAGCACCGGAGAACAGTGGATGCAGAAAGTCGTGTCATTTCATAAGCTGAAGCTTACCAACAACATCTCAGACAAACATGGTTTTGTAAGTATTAATGTTTTGTGTAAATGTGTCATACAAGTAAAAGTTGTAGTACTGTCAGTAGATACGTCCATTTAAACCAAATAATTCGATTTCAATTTCACTTCAATCCTTTTCCATGCATGTATGTTGTGCATAATCATAATAGATAGATACCAGTTTGGCATATAGTAGATACTGCCTTTAATTGTGGAAAAACGTGGATTTTCTGACCATTTCTACATGAATCTTCTAAGTGTCACGGTATAAGGAAGTATCTTGTATTTCATCTAAATAGTATACTTCAAATTTATTTTGTTGCATCTGTTTTTTTGTGCATATTCGTTGTTCAAAATAAGTTAACAGACAGAAACTCTTATCTCATGATCTTTTATCTGAGTCCAATCATGACTCAAATTCAAAATGTATCTCTTTGGAATTTATGCATTCAGATTTTTATTTGAAATTTGTGTAGTGCTTTACTGTGAACTGGAATTGCAATAACAACCGTGTAAAAGGAATTTCATAGACTAAAATGAAAGGAAAGATAGGTGTTGAAACTCGGGAAAGCCCAACCCCTACAGCAGTTGCACTTATACTACAAATGTTACAATGAAACAGTTGCGTGTTTTCTTTGAGCAAATCAAGCACATTTATTAGTTAGCTGGAAATGGATTGAATATGATGAAGAGCGTAATTCACCTCGACGGGTTTGAAATTAAGCTTCTAGCTAGGTGGACGTGGGCCGTGCAGTCGTTTACCTGTATTCATGAAAAAAAGTATTCAGATTTAGTGCAATATATGCCATTGGCTAACCAAAAACACTATGCGAAATAAGAGTACCTTGGAATGGTAATTGAAATGGCGGTGATCTTTGAATATGAATCCAAAGCTGGTATATTTGGCACCCAGTGCGAACATCTTCGATTTAGTTCCCTCAAGTCATGTAAATACAACTATTTCTGTAAGTTGTTCGGACAAGACATTCTGACGCGTTTGTTGTTGAATTTTTCACTAGTTTAACACAGCTTTAGTGGCGGTGATTCACCTTAGATGAAATAAGGAACATTTTCATTACTGTAGGGTAGACCTAGGCTAGGCTATTTGAGATGTGCAAGGTTCTGTTTTGATCTTCCATTCCAGTTCAACACTATTTTGCGTTACATTGTACCTAAGGACACGGACACTAACTAAATCCTGGTCATGAACAAACTTGTAGAAGCTTAGCTACAGACCGTGTCCGGCGTGATCTGCAATTTTTCCAGGAGGATGTGGAGGAAAGCCCAGTAGCAAATAAGGGGTTTGTGTGTTAACTTTGACACCTAGATTTATGTAGCTGAAAATTAAAAGAACTTCCAGCGCTTCTTTGAGTATTTAATTATGCATATCATTGGCAAAAATAATACTGACTAACTATCTTTAAAATTAATAATTGGCATCATCAGAAAGGATGTTTTTTATTCATGACAGTCCAGCCGTGGCCATAAGCACGGCTACCGAGTTGACTAAACCAGCGCAAGCCAATTCCAAAAGCATTCAATTTTTCAACACACTCAGCTCAGCCTTTGAACAAGTTATTGAACAGATTGACGGAAGAGCGACCCCTTACACGGATTTCCCCAAATCACTGCCAAGTCATTTACATGATTGTATAGGATCAGATTTGATAAATAGCGTGATTTTCCTGTTATTTTACATAAAAGATACAAACGATAGCTTGATAAATATGATGGATTACTGCGGTAATATATTGTGCCTTTGGCGCATAAAAATTAATATTATACGCGCAATATTGCTACGATGTGTCGGGAGTTTTATTCTTGCCATGGACCATGTGGACAACTTTGCCGCTCATATATGCATTTTGTGAATTTAATACGTGTGTCGATGTACCAGTTGAACGCATACGATAATATTAACTCGCGTTTTGTGATATTTGTTAATTATTTCACCGCTTTACTACATATCTATCTCAGGTGGTTTGATATTGACTGATTAGTTGGATAGTTATGGAAATGCTCAGGTCATACACGAATGGTCAAAGCCTTGCGACTTTGTTCAAAAAGTCACTTTACAGAAAAGAATCACTTTTTGTGTTAAAAACATGCACTTAGCGGTGTCGTACACTCAAAAAGATTCACGCATGAACTCTGACCTTACACTTATTTATGTCTACAGTTATTTACAATTAACAATTGTAATAATTACGATTGTTGGAGATATAAATATAGTTACAAATGCATGACATACCATATTGTCAGTTTAATCACTGCGATCGCACATCAAACAATGACATAAATACTAATACCATTATCATAATACCCGCCCAAGACGCCTATACTTCCAAAATATGCCAAATGAAGTATAACATTAACTATTTTAATGTTTGAATGATTTTTAGATTTCAAAGCAAATAGTCATTGTTGATGTGCAAGCCTGCATTGTACACGCTTTTTGTTTAAAAGGTCTATATTTCTTTATAAAACAACACGTTAAAACAACAAAACAAAAAAAACACTTAGGCAACAAAACATGCCAAAAGTATAATTTTCATTGTTTTGTGTAACTTACACATTTCTTTAAACACCACTTTAAACCTAAACAAACCAAAACAAAACGAGTAACATTTATTTTACATGCTTTCAAATAGGCTAGGAAGACATTTTTGTTAAATAACATTTAAAAAGGGGAAATGCACATGCTTTCATATTAAAGAAATAGATATTTCAGACGGTGATGAATCATAGACAAGACTAAGGTTTGTCATTCAATGACCCCTTTTGTATTAACTTGAAGCTGATGTCAACTTGCTCTTGAAACCTCAATAAGTTCAACAGATGTTGCCAATGGATTCTTAGCTCATCAATGATAGAATCCTCTTTTGGATGAACTGAGCACCCTGGTCTTTTTCGCACAGGCAAGGGGGTAACTACAGGGCAAGGATTGTCTTTGTCACTTTACCTGAAGGGTTTTAGATTTGTGGGGAACAAAACTGAAAAAAGAAAACAAAAGCAGAATACTACAATAATACAATTAATTTTTCGAAAATTTTACATCAAATTTCAATTTTATGGTCAGAGGTCATCAAGCAGGTCAGGTCAAGCATAGGGCAAAGGTCATTTGATGCATAAACAGTCTACATGTAGCATTTTGTTGCTTAGGCACATGAAGAACATCTGTAATAGTTTAAATGACACAAACAACAGTGTAATTTGTTGATGTGATTCTTTATTGTCAATCACTGAAAATTGTCGATCGATTTTGAATTCTCAAGCAATTGTTAAAAGTCAAATTATTTATTTTGTTTGGACAGCACATGGTAATATTTGACACAATGTCTAATTTCCTTTTGTCACAATACGGTGAATACAAAGGGCTATTAAAACAAAGTACTAATTGCTCCTAATGGCTCTCAATGCTTATTTAGGTGTTGTAATAATAGTAACAATTTCGAGTTGATAAACTTGATTAAAAACTGATTTAGTTAGATAATTTATCAGTCTCATAGCTGACCATCCTTGCTGCTATTAAAACGCTATTTTTGCCTATAATTGTCATCAGTTATTCCAACCGATATGCAGAAATTACATTAAATCAATTCAATCTCGTGCAATAGTTCATGGGCGTTTATTTGGTTTGCTTCAAAATTATGCCCTAAACTATTGTATTAGTTAGTTTTTCAACATTGGGTAAATTCTACGATCAAATATTTAGCGTTTTTGTATCGCTTTAGGAAATGTTGTGCGTAATCAAAGACGTGTAATCATAGTTCAAAGTAAATACAGGTTGTTTCTCCCACAGCGTGTAATAATTAACACCCAAAGCTTACACCCGAGCCGTGCGAGTTTCATTAAGTTATCTGAGTAAATTAAACCAAGCTTTAGGGTTTAATATTGTAATGGTTCTACAAGTGCGAATAGTAGTATAGTTGCATGCTCGATATGGTGTTTTTTGATCTTGAGGAGGTTCTGGTAGCTAGCTTGCTATCAGATTTTTTGCTTAAGCTTCTTTCCTGACGGCAATATTGGTAAATTAATGATGTGAAAACATTGAGGTGTTTTGGGCAATACTGGCGAGGTGTTACCGTGAGAGATACAAGTGTTACAATGGTGTATAAGCCACGATGCTGAGGAAAGTTTACCATGCATCGAGCTGGATTTGGAAATTTACAAAAACATGAGCGAGTTGCTGGTTTGGAACATTTCATACCTGCGAAAATGTGTTAGTGCTGTCAAAGATAACACTTCTGCTTTAAATATTTAATGATATTGAATCATATTCCGTAAAAAATATGAATATTCAATCACTTAGTTTAGTATTTTGTCTGCTTATTCTTGCTTTCAGAGAAAGTATTTATTCTTTTTGGGTATCGGAATATATTCTGACCTTGCAGGTCATTGTCTGATGGCACGTGGGTTTGTTTTGGTCCCTTTCTTTCCCGTTCTATTGACAGTGTTCCTTTAGTCAGTATTTTGCCGTAGGGTCCGAATACTTAAGTATACCTATATGTACATAACACCATACTGTTATTAGCTTGTTACAATCCCGAAATACACGGATAAAACCTAATTTTGAGTAAATGACCTTAGCTTCAGGCGCTTAGCTTTGGTGACCTTATATGAGGACACGGTTAGATTAACTGATCCATATGGATCAGAAGACTAAAAATGAGGTGAATCCAAACATTAAGAAGATACTTGGTTACAGAAAAGCTTTGTTTCTGATTATTTTCAATGATATTCTAAATCAAATATAATTTCTTTTGTGGCTACAATATCGGTAATTATTTGTGAAATCAAATTTTAAGTAAAAGCTTTTTAGTTTTTATTTCTTGTTTCTACACTGACTAAGAATCAAGAGCTGATAATAATGCATTAAGGCATTTTACACTGATTGGAAACAAAACAGTTAAACACTCTTATTAAAGTCTTCTTTTTCGAGGTAAATATCCGTGAAAAATCGAACTAGATCCATGAAGCTTCCTATTTAAAATTAAATTGACCTCTCCTCAAAGCTTCTGTCTCTGACTTCGTCACTTAAAATCGCGTAAATATTCAACCCATTTCCCATAAATGCTTACTTTTATCACAGTTTGTTTCAAAGCATTGCTACTAAATGTTTATTAGATTGTTGGTTAAAAGCACCTATTAAAAGTGGTGATTTGGCATTTACGCGACACGCTAGCCGCACAAATTGCACCTATTTGTGTGATGAACTTAAAGAAGATGTTAACTTGTACCCTATTTCAGAAGAAATTGTTCACAGAAGAAGCAATGAGCTATCTTTAATTGACCCTTTGTTATGCTTTTCTATCTGTAATGCAATCAGTGTATTCTTAAACCATTGAATATCACCGTTCCTTTTGTCTCTTGTTACTACTGTTTCCTTACGGACGACATTGGACGTATGTTTTTCAGATATCACAAAGAAACACACTAGGCGCCTTAGGACAGACAGTGATAGCTGATTTTAACTTTGTTTTGTAACAGTAAAAGCTCTCATGACGTATGATAATTGTACAACAAAATACATAGCAAACAGAAGCATGTGTCGTTTTGAGTTCTGAACAATTAAAATTTGTATAATTAATACCACAGGTCCTTAAATTATGAGATAAGGGTATATGTAAAGAAAGACAGAGTTATTAATGGAAAAATTATCAATACTCAGTAATTATTATTTCTGATAAGCCCTATCAGTGATAGCAAGTTTGTAGACGCCAGTGGCGTGAAATAGCTAGTTTAGACAATGTTTAGACAGCGTCATTGCGATAGCGAAACACTCAGAAGCTATGTGATAACCCAGATATAATAATATTAAGTCAACAATTATTTTAAAATCTGACCATTGTAGCTTTGTGTACAAACCTCTTTACAATGTTCACGTTTTTGATTTAGCCTCATCTCCGTCTTGATCTGAAATCTTTTTCTTGTGTCGGATATTGCGCAAAGTAAGATTGAAGTGAACTTTGTACCCTTGTGGATAGTTTTGAGCAGACGATTTTGTAGTTTGGGCGGGGTTGCCTTCCAGACTTCTCGGCGTTAGTTGGTACACAAGAAGGCGGCGATTGCTTTCCCCTCGAAATGTACAACAATATCGCTTCCGTAAAATGTGGTAAAAGGAGCAGACGACGGAAAATGCTTATACAAATTGTTGCATCTGATGGTTTGATTTTCACTCTACAAGTCTCGTGTTAATTCGGAACATTGAGTGCTTCTGCAATAACGATATTGACTTGATAGATTATTGTTAATTGCCGATGATGTGAACCAAATTATGCCACTGTATTGTTTTTAACTGTCAATCAATATTCTCTTGTCGTAATTGTCTGTAATGAAGTTCAATTGAATCAAATAAACTCTATTGTGCAAAATGTGCATTTTTCTTTATATGGAGTAATATCAGTTTCAAAATCATCTTAGTAATAAAGCAGAAAATGCTATCACTAAGATATTCATTTACTGTTCAGTGAAACAACTTGTTATCAACCTCTTTCATCAATTGATGAATAATTACTTGGATGAACTTGCTCATCATCCGTGTTCGCGTCATTTACCGTTTATCAGAGTCGTCCCCAGGTGTTTTTCAAATTTAATCCCCGTATTTAACAACAAAATGAAGGATTATTATTACTTATTTGCTAGAGCTGTTTGGGCGTGTAGTATCGTTCACACTTTATGTATCAAATTAACCTCGTTCATGAAATTGAACATTTGGAAGATATTGTTGAATATAATAGTTCTTTTTTCACAAGAGATGATCATCTCTGGTAAATATTAACAGACGATATTTTTATGTTTCAATTTATTACTGTGTCACACCAGTATTATTAACTGCTTTTTAGTAACAACATATGGCTTTATATATGCATAGGTGAGAGTTTTAGTGTTACCGTATGCGGAATTGACGAGCTCATAAATGGGAATTGATAATGCGTAAGAAACAGTAACACCGTGCGTTTTTTTATTCTTAATGAAACCTTTGTTTTACACTGTGGGATTTTATGAGATATATAGATGTAATTTGCTGGCCCATCGATTCAAGATGGCTGTCCATATGGTCGTTAGGTAAATTATTACTTTGTTTGTAGGCTATCAAATTTGACAGCCTGCTCAGTTCTGATAGCCATCACGGGTTTCAGACATTACAATTGTTTTCATTTATCACATTTAAATTCATAACCAGCCTTCTGTCTTTTATTGTGTTTAGCACCCCACCTTTTTAACATTAATTTTAAGTCGCGAAATATGTTTTTCTCAAGCCGGTCGAAATGTGATTTTCTGGAAGTATAACTGAGATTAGGGTTGTTGATCCGTCTGTCGCCTTACACTAAGCCGGCACAAGTTCGCCCTTTAAATGCGCATCAGCTAACTGACTACGACGACTCATGTATTTCATTCGCATCATCTCTGATATACTTTGCTCAAATTGATATTGCAAATGCGAGATGAGATACATTACCACATAGATGAAATCTTTTGCTATTTCACTACGGGTCAATGCATACTAAATGAGGAACAAATCCCTATTGCTTGCAACTACATTTTCCGCGGCTCAATTCTTTAGGTTATGACACCAACACTGTGATTGCGCTCACACTTTTTCCTTTTATGAAATAACATCATGTTTTTTCCGCAGACTAAATCTATTTTTGATTCAATATAAATCCAAAACCTTGAATGAAAAACCGTGTTTAATAAGCAAACCAACTGTAGTTGTTCATATCATATTTCTCTTCACTATCTTTATAATTTCCATAATTACGCTCCGTTAACCCATAGTGATCATGATGATATTTTGATCTCGTTTTTTTGTTGCATCCAAGTAAATCGCGCCTAAATGATATTTGCCTTAAAGGCGGGAAATCTCATCATTTCATATGCATTGAAAATAGGCAAGTGTTTGTGGCGTCCAGTGAGATGGATAACGAAATCATGAGTAATCGGTAGATCAGTGAAACAATACAGTGAAATTACTGCATGAATTTCATGTTTATTGATGAACAGACTTGTTACACTTGCAAGTTTGTGCCTTTTTTGCAAGCAAAAATAACAAATAAATGATATTGGTGCAGTCAGTTTATAAACGTGTTATATAGACCTATCGGGTAATTACGCGAAATAAGCTTAACTCTTTAAACCAACATGTGTTTTATACCATAAACCTTCAGGAAAAATAAGAAAATAAATAAATAGTATAAAAGACCTTACTATCTGTAACTATTGAGCTATTATGACGGCATTTTTCATCAGCTAAACAGAGGTTGTTTCTTAATCAAGTAGAACTAATGATACACAAGTTTATTCACTAAATACGCAAAATCCAGGGCCAAAATGTCATGTACAGGCCACACTAAGATCGTGGATATCCGGCTCATGCGCAATTGGCCAATTTGAAGCTATCTTCTAACAAGGTGTTGAAAGCCCCTTATGCCTTATCTAGTTTAAGACGACTGGATTTGTTGAGACTAACATGAGCTATATTATCTTGATTTCAATTGGGGGATTTTTGAGGATTAGTCCTAGGTGTAGAGTCATCCATATCAGAAAATAACTCTGTTATCACCTTGTTACGGTAAACTTCCAATTTGGCAATAGCTCACATAACCTATTGCAAATTTCCGTTACGGGTTAACGTTTAAGCAATTAAGGGTTCTTTGATCTTGTTGATTAGTTGATGTAAAATTGCAAAAACCATGAAGAAAGTTTTAATAGTGCATAAATTGAGCACACATAGTTGTCGAATTTGCCTCTATGACACATGGGGTCATTAATAGTGCACCGGCAGTAGTATACTCTGTCTGTACTAAGATACGGTAGGAGGGGGCAAAGAACTTGTTTACAGATTTAATTTGATGGCCTGGTTACGTCAAAAATGATATTAATTTTCATAAAAACCTGAAGCAAATTGGAATTTGCGATAAACTTGTGAAATATCACAACTTTATTGAAATTTAATAAAAAGGCAAAGAGTAAACACTATTTTATAATGTTATTGCACTTCAATATGGTCGTCTGCTGTTAAAATGAGTTGATCCCATCAACTTGGAGGTTTTAGCATGGATTGGACACGAAGGCGGGAAGCTGATGACTGATACGAAGATCCCCAAATGATCTAGGATTAGTTTGAAATCCCAAATGATCGTGGATTAGTCTTGTTCGTGTTTATTTGGTGAGTCAATGTCCCAATGAAATCGGGAAAGGAACAAAATGCGCCACAGATTATTTGAAACACTTGTGTAACGAACAGTTCCGAGTGGTTGACCTCTACCCTTTTTTGCAAATGTTGAGATTTGTAAAGTACAAGAAAATGGCGAAATACAACATTGGTATTATGGAATCTTATTTGTGTGGTTTGTTTTTCAGTTATGTTTAACAAATTGTTGTGTTTTACTTCCATTTGTACTAACTATTTCGATCTGTTCTGTTTTTCCCAGCAGACGATACTCAACTCGATGCACAAGTACCAGCCTCGTTTTCATATCGTCAAAGCCAACGACATTCTCAAGTTGCCATGGAGTCAGTTCAGGACATTCGTGTTTCGAGAGACAGAGTTCATTGCCGTCACAGCTTACCAAAATGAAAAGGTAAATTTCAACCTCTATCATCAAGAAATATCTGGAAACAGATATAGGGTGCGTGTTACCCGCGCACATCCCCTCAATATATCAAGTACATTCACACTATAACAAGTGAGTTGTATGCAATAAACATTTCAAACATGTTTAAAGACATGTTAATACCACTAGACTATTACGGAATACCTATAATATTGTTTAATAACATATTATGAAGTAAATTTACAGACTGGGGCCTTTATATAAGTTATACCTCTCCTACTATTATGATAATGATACTTGGACATAAAGCGTTAGAAACAGGGGCTACAGTCTGTATGATTTTTCACACTTTTTACCAAATTATCTTAATTCAATAGTTCTAATATTTTGTGGTTACATGATCGAAACCAGTGGAAACACAAAATTTTACAAAATGGTGAAAAAAATTGCAGGCACCATTAATAAACACAACAGAAATTCAATTTAGTCATCCATTACTGATGTATATATTTAAGCAATAGTGCAAATTATATGCATATTATTTTTTTAAAAGGCACTTTTTGT
>JXSR01S054846.1:87054-107368 GCA_000969725.1 Ophiothrix spiculata | reverse complement strand
AAAAATAAAAATGGTATACAATTAATCAATGACATACCAAAAAAGAGCAAGTTCGCCCGATAAGGGACTTGAACCCTTGACCCTCAGATTAAAAGTCTGATGCTCTACCGACTGAGCTAACCGGGCTCATAGTCCCACGTTTGCAAGTTATGGTTATCTCCACGAAATGACCAATGAACGGTCTGATATTAACGACTACTCGATTGTGCAGTAGATATTGCGCAATAAGTTCACGTCAATGGAGTCTGGTACATTCAATTGTTGTAAATATGAATTATGTATAGCCTACACTCAGCTATCATATTTGATGGCTCATCCCGAAAAGGGGGACTTTGCGACCCCTGTTTGCGACAGAACACTTTTCAAGAAACTGGTGGAAATAGGCAGCAAAAAATAAAGAAAATAATAAAAAATGCTGTTACAGATGAAATGATAAAATAAAAATCGAATCATCTGCAAAGTCCCCCTTTTGGGGTGAGCCATTATACAATTTAATGGTCTATGGTTAATCAATCGATATGATACATAAATAAATAGATAAAACAATAATTATATCAATCAATCAATCAATCAACCAACCAATTAAACAATTAATCAAACGACCGGTGTAAATGATTGAAATAAATAGATAGAAATACAGAATAAATTGGAAATTGTACATTAATTTCTTTTATACATGAAAAAAGGGTAATCTAAACATTCATGTGAAAGATTCATTTAAGCCTAATATGAATTACGTACATTAAATCATTTGAGCTATAAAATATTAGATAAAACGGGTAGAATGTAATTAACAAAACCCACGAATAAGTCATTTTTGACTCGAAATCCGCATTGAAAAAGGGAAAAATAAAAACAGTTGTTGTTAAAATTCACAGAAGAGAAAGATTTGCGATCGTAAGAGTGATTACATGGTTAAACTTGATTCAAAGGAAAGGCGGCTGTGATAATAACTAACTAGAAACTCGGCGGCTTCGTAATGAACAAGCGGTTAAGAACTCGACAGAAGAGACTTTTATTGAAATCAAGAATAATTGATATAGGCACAGTTTCCACTTTTGCTAATAATATTCACGGCTTTGATCATTCTGTCGGTTTCTCTGATGTCATGTTAAGTTATTTTTCAACAATTATGATGATCAATTGAGCATAAATGGTTACAATTACAAAAGTGATATTTGTCGTATTTGTAATTTACACTTAGGTGACTTTTTTGTTCGGTTAAAATCAAGTACAAAATATGACCAAAATGAAATTAGACGACACGGTTAACATGTTGATTTTACTAATTTATTTCACTTGCATCTAATCATGATTCATTTTGATCGCTAATGAGATTCAAGTGATATCTTTTTATGTGCTAGGTGAAAAAGTCAAAAGTTTACTAGTTTAATTTTTTAAACAAATACTTATTTACTTGATTATTTCTGATATGAGTTGGTTTAACGGATGTATGTATTCTAAGTTTTGACGGTTGTTGAATTATGGATAGCCTACAGCCCAGGGCCTACAGGTCTGTGAATCTAGGCCTACTTACAGTTTACAAGTTTTTACTGAAGAAACTGGATTAGTCAAAATATGCTCACGTCGAATTCAAAACCACGCCTTCATAGAATAAAACCAGAAGTGGGAAATCGGGGGAAGAAAAACATATCTGGAGAATTACTTCTCATTATTCTATACATAATCGAAATAAATATGGGAAATCAGTAAAGGATGCGTCTGTTTTTACTCAAGTTGTAGGCTTATATTTGAAACGGTAATAAATGACACTGTGTAATGTTTAATGTTCAAATGACATAATGTGCTTAGAAATTTGAACTAAATCATGTCCCAAATAAATGGGTCTGTGCGAATTTTGCATTGGCATTTGTTTCGAAGCAAAAAGAAAACTTAAAATTATAGGTCTAAAACAAATTATAGGTCTAAAACTTAAAATTATAGGTCTAAAACAAATTATAGGTCTAAAACTTAAAATTATAGGTCTAAAACAAATTTTAAATAATATGGCTTTGAATTTTTCGATAGTTTCAGCTGTAAGTGTAGCGTTTTTAATTAATCCTTGCATTGAAGCAATATTACAAAGACAATATCAAGAAGTTGGTACGATGTAAACTAACACTAAAATGAACCTAAATGAAATACACAAGCTTCAAAATGGGCAATGAAAACAATATCAAATAGCAATTACAGGAGCCACACGGGCCCTCCATTTTCAAATTATGAGATCCTAAATGTTTTTGTTAATTACCAATAAATCTTGGAATGTTTATGTTGCAAAATCACATCACGAGTATATTTGAAACATATAAAAAAAAATGCCCACGATTTATTATAAAAAAAGCATTTTCAAACCATGGCAATCAGAAATTGTGGACCGTCATTATGGAATTACCTCATGAAACTGGTTAAACAATACAAAAAATGTATTTCTCACGCAATATTTTGATCGTCTTGTTCATGCTCTGGTGATAAACTAGGTCTCCATATACTTAGCCTGTTTATTGATTGACGTTAGTCTTTGTTCACATTATTAATCATGTGCAAAATGTTACGTTGAGTGACACACAGTGTTTGAAAAGACTAGTCTTGGCCATGTCAAGCGAGTGGTCAAAGAAAAGCTCTGCATTGTCGTTCAGTGGTCTTTTGACTAAATTCTGGTTACAACATCATGACATGGTCAGCAGTGCAATGTATAATGTTGCGGCGTCATTTGGTTGTTTTAGCCATTAATGTTGACTTCATCCGTGCCATCAGCAAGCTTGTATTGGCTACAAATGGAGGTGAGTACAAAAGATGTAAAATGACTGATTTATTGATGTTTTTTAAAAGGTTTTTTTTCACAAATCACACTCTTTTTGGCCCCGGAGGGTCAACACATTAGTTTGGACTAGCCTCAACACAGGCCTCCGATGTACATACATCTCTAGGCCTGAGAAAATCGAGGTGAACATGTGCTTAATTAAAAGTCATGGGACCCCATTGGAAATAAGCGTACTTTTTCTGGTAGGCTTAATGGGTTTTCCTGGTTTGTCAGCTTTGGTGTTAGTGTATTCCCACCCATGAGTGGTGTTGCAGCAGGTTCTGTAATTTCATGTAGTTTGTGAAAAAATTTCTATTGCTATATTTATGTTATTTTACTTGTTAATAATGCCAAATAAAAAACAAACAAACAAACAAACAAATTTCAAGAAATTGGAAAAGGTCAAAACAATATGACCATCTGATAGGGTTGAGAAAACGTTTATTGACAATAATGAGGTACTTGATCAATGATCATCTAAATAATCCATACTTTTAAAAAGATCAACCAAAAACGAAAAAAAATCACTTCCTGCAAATGCAGTAAGAATCTAGTCCCAACCTGTGACTCTCTCAATAGAGTCACAAGAAAGTCAATTGACATCGTACAGTCATGAGTTGTAAAAGTTGTTTCATCAATTTTTAGTAAATTTAGTTTACTTGAAGGACCCAAACATTCACTGAAATGATCCACAATGACTGGAATACTATTGTGAGTATTTTAAAACACTAGAGTAAATTTTAAACCAAATTTGGGTAACTTTTTTGTTAGAGCACATGGTGGCCGCCATCTTGGATTTTGACAAACTTTTATCAAAAAAATGCATTTAAACTCAACTGAAGCTGGTAAAGGCCTGTCATATGCTGTTAAATACTGATGGAAATATACTGGCATACTTTTGGTAAATTTATATGCTCTCTGAAAGAAGATATTGACTTATGAAATTCATGTACAGAGAAGGTCAATTGACTTGAGCGTGTCCTTACAGTAGTAAAGTCGTCTTTCCAAGGACACCTTGGAAAGACGACGCCAGATTACTAGCATCCTTCTGATGTATAAGATCCACCACAGTCTGGTTGCAATCAATCCAGCCCACCATATGACACCAATGGCTCCTAGCAACAGAAGATCATACCACAGATACAAGTACCAGACCATTACAGCAAGGATAGACATTTACAAACATGCTTTCTTCCCACGCACCATTCTGCTGTGGAACACACTCCCCGGACAGGCCCTCGAGTCGCCATCTATCGAGGTATTCCGAGGAGTGGTGGGGGCTTATGTCTAATCCAGCCCTTTGATTTTTACTTGCACCATGTAAATAACCGCACCTGGATACCCTGCACCGCACAAGAGCAACAAGTTGGCCACCTTAGCGTCTACATCCTAACAGAAAGATTATGCTGAGTACTAAAGTAGAAGTAGAAGTAGAAGACACGTTTCGGGTCTAGTAAGAATCGTATTCTACAACGTGGTAAACAAAAACATTTTCCATACGCTAGTTTGGACGGGGATGTGCGAGACCTCGGAACCCACACTCGTTTTGTTTGTTGTCTTCTTCTTCTTCTTTTCTTATTTCTTTCTTCTGAAGTTCTTCTTTATCTTCAGCTTGCTTCTTTTTTCAGCTTCTTCTTCTTCAGCTTCTGCTTTTGCTTCAGCTTCTCCTTCTTCAGCTTTTGCTTTTGCTTCAGCTTCTTCTTCTTTTGCTTCTGGTTCAGCTTCTTTTTCATCTTCTTCTTCTTTAATTGTCTTCTTTTTCTTCTTCTTCTTCTTTAGCTTCTACTTCAGCTTCTCCTTCTTCAGCTTCAACTACAAGATACTACTACGCACGTTCCTCGTGTTCCTGGCGAAGCAAAATGCGTAAGAATTATTTCATCAAAATCTGTTGATTTCCAATTGTTTTTCTCCACTCATAGTTGTGGTAATATCATGAGAGATGCTGTGTTCTGATTTTCTCATTACAATGTTCCTTAAAAATCAATGTCACAACATTTATCAAAATTTCCAGCTCATGAGTTGAAATTTCGAGACATTGGAAATAAAATTAATCCACATGAATGCACTTGAATGAATGGCCTAATTAGCACAGATACTGTTAAACAAGATAATTAATTTGCCTATGTGATCATGGTGATGAACCAGACCGAGTAAAAATCAATGATGTTCATGAAATCATGTTGAAAAAAATCAATACTTCCTGGTGTTTTATGATGAAACAATAGTCTGGAAATCTAACAAAATGAAATCAATTTTTGCAATTTATCAATCAGATAGTCGTTTGAAGTTTTTTATGCTATTGATGCGGTATCATCTAATATAAGTTCAAAATGTTCCACCATGGTTCCACAGTCGAAGAATTAAGTTCTGATGATGAGTCAACTTTTGTTATATTCTCTTCGTCTCAGTTAAAAGTTGATTTAAAAAAAAGATAGACTTCAGAGGTTGATTTTTTTTCAAGAATGTTGAATGTAGCTTTAGTTTCATAAATGTATGATTGGGCCAAAATCGGTATTATCTGCAAATCAAACCTTATTCCAATATTACACAAAAAGACATCAAACTGCAAAACATTTCGAAGACTTACTAAACTAAAAGTAAAGAAAGGGAAGTCACAATAACATAAAACACATCAATCATTGCCAATCAAGCCATGTCCCAAGACCAAATTGTTTTCGGGAAACATCATGAAAATGTAACTTTCTTCTATCAAAGTAACCCCAACACAATATTTTATCTGCATTCGTTTTGTCATGGGTATCTTTTCATGTATTGTGAACAAAATGAATGAATGAATTATTATTATAACTATTATAACGTTGCATTTATAGTTTATTATTTAAATGAATCTATGATGCAGTTTCTGATTGCAAGAACAAGAGTGTAATATCATCAGAAAGTAAAATAAGTTCAGTTAAAGAAGCTGTATTAACAATATCATAACATTATGATGAATCAGAATGGTCCTAATATTGACTATTGAGGAACACCACATTAACCATATAGCTGCATCTTTACTAACATCAGTCTGAACATTGATTATAACATAAATACTAAAAAGAATAACCTTCTTTTCGGAAGAGGTAAGATCGTTATGTTTGTTCAAACGTCGAAAAATACTTTGTTCAGTTACATGGAAAAAGGTACTTAAATCACCATGTAGTTAATCTTCACCCTCTTAACTGCTTAATGAAGAGTTCAAGTGGTAACAAAACGTAATGCTTGTCGTTGTCTGATGTGTTATACATGTATTATCATTTTCATCAAAATCATCACTGGACTATCATCAATGTCATTATCACTTTCAACATGAAAAAGAACACTAGGAAAAGGTAAATTGCGATTGGCACTGTTTTGGGGAAGCTCTTGTTTTCGGGGATTGTGAATAAAGAAAGCCAACTAAAAATATTTTCTTACTAAATTTGGAATTATTATTGTTGATGTGACCGAATGATATTGCCAGTGAATGAAATTTGTAGTGTAGGCAGATTTGATTAATATGTTTAATTTAATCAATTTTGACAAAATGTGCAAGGGATCATTAGGACTACATGTTTCCAGATTTGAAAGCAGAACATTGAGCAGTGTTTCTTTTTATTGACGAATGCACGGATAGCACGTGTTTTTAACAATAATTCTTGAATCCAATTGAGTCACCTGGTCAGAGTACAGGACGATAAATGTCTTAACGATCAGAATGATTGAATAGCTCAACATGTAGTCTGTTATATTTCTCGTGCAACAACGAGTAATTGCGAGATGGTGTGCCAGAACCGCAACAAGTTAACTTCCGGTGTCACTCATTCTTCTTGGACGAGGATGAGACGCGTCTATTCATGTGTGTTTATTACTAGCACAAATGACGAGCAATTTACAATGCAGGCGTTTCTTTTGAGTCGATACAAGTCTTTGGAGCCGTACTTTCATGTAATGAAAACTAAATTATGATGTATGGATGCAACGGAAATCATCCCTTTAGTGTTAATAAATGTCGCCAATTCATAACGTAATTGAATGATGGAGTTGTTATTGACTATATGATTTTTCCAATAGAAAATCAGTTTCCAATGGAAAACCAGTATGCCTTACTTTATAATTTATTAGTTTACTAACGTAAGTAATTTGAGTCGCCTGTTAACTCTTTTTTTTTCAATGAATGGTGAGGTCAGTTTTTGATAGAACGAAAAAAAAGCAGGTAAGGTAAATATATATACAATATCTCAATAACTAAATAAAATTCATAAACTTTTAAGATGCAATTCTATACATTTTTTAAGATCCATAAACATGATAAAGTAGAAAATCGACATTGTACATGCAACAAATTTTAGAATATGCCTTTCTCCTAAATGGTGCCCAAAACACATTGTTGGTGCCTTTTCCCCAAAAGCTCAATTTCTGTAGAAAACCGACATCACCAGCATGTCTAGCATGTCAAACGGTTGAGCGGCTTTAGGTATAACCCTGGTCCTCTTGATGCCGAGAGAACTATGATGGGTTAACCTAAAAGAACCCCGGTAAAATCGAGTACAATTCTAGTATATCATTTCCTGAGCTGCGCATTTGGAACATGATTCTAGTACAATGACAATTTAAGTACAATTCTAGTACAAACATTTTACTAGAGTTTCACTACAATTTGACTAGAATTGTGTTCTAAACGTGGACCCAGTTATGACGTACTAGAACTGTACTCGGATATTTGCCAAGGAAGATATCAGGACCTTCCCATATTGCTTCCTATTGGATTTTCTGTACAGGTTGTCATGAGCGGTATTAGTGATGAAACATAGCACAATTGATAAATCCCATCCCAATTTTGCATATATTTCAGATATATTTCATTACTAATACTTTTCATTACAACCCGTACAATAAATTCCATTGGAAGTAAGGCATGATGGGAATATCCTGATATCTTCTTTTGTTTAACCTAAGCAGGATCGAGCATCCGAATAAAAAATATTCCCAGAGCCAAAACAATGACTCAATTTCACTTCTGGAAGCATTGAGTTTTTGAAATTTGTTTTTTGTACGTTTTGTGGACTTCAATATTTTCTGGCACTGTTCCCAATTCATGACGAATGCCTTTGAGTCATACGAAAGGGCTTGACGCAATTGTCTTGCATCATGATGCTGAAACATAATAGAGTCATGATTCAAAGATAGATGCAGTGTAGTGTATTGAATGATGCAGGGACAAAAATCAAGTTAGACTACCTCCAAGGAGGTAGTTATGCGTTTCTCCTAATATTATAGCGCCATGACTCAAAAATACATTTTGTCATGGTTCTTGCGTCAAAGCTTCCCGAATGTCGGAAGATATTCCGTCATGAATTGGAAACAATGCCTTAGCAATGATAAACTTTAATTAAAGAACTTCATATAACATTATTTTACTCATAAACAGTTACTGCTGTTTTTTATATTGTTAATAGGGTCTACATTTTGACAATTTTAATTTGCAATGACATTCATGTTAATGTGATAATTCATTGTTACTAAGTCTATGGTTTGTTATTTTTCTTAAAATTTTAGACACTTTGGGCAGGACCGTTTCATGATCTGCAAGCAGCATGATATTGAAGAGGTGATGATATTAAAAAATACCAGTAAGTTGCATTTGAACATCTATTGGCCAAACAAAAAAGATTGAGATGAAACAAACATCTACAGTGCAGGGCCTCATTGGTTATCAATGTAACCACCACCATGATTTATTGTTTGCACCATCCAACTATTTTCGGTTTGGCCTATATTCATCAAATTTATTATCAAACTTGTAGGTGTGTTACGTAAATATGTTCCATGTTAACTAGAAAAAAGAGATTTCTTTTAAGACAAGCATTCTTTTTCAGATAATATTTATCAAGTATCCTGTAAGTAACATTTGAAGGGCATATGTGATGGCTCACCCCGAAGGGGGGGGGGGACTTTGAAGATGATATCAATTTTGATTTTATCATTTCATCTGTTACAGCATTTTCTAAGCTTTAAAATGATACCTTACTTGTTGAAATTGATCAAGGCGATCAAAATTTAACACAGAATATCTGCTGGAAATTCTTCTTATTTTTTTATATTTTTGCTGCCTATTTTCATCAGTTTCTCGAAAACTGTTCTGTCGCAAAGTCCCCCTTTTCGGGGTGAGTCATCACATATTAGACTCCATTCAAGTTCGTTTAATATTAAAGATTAGTTAATGGATCATAATGTATTCCTTGTATTACAATAGTACGTTTCCTTCTTCCCGAGTGCTCAAGTTGATACGTTTCCATCTTATATTGTCCGCCAGGTAACTAACTGTATCAAATAATGGTGTTTTGTACCAGTATAAATGTTAGCTATTTAGTTATAAACACAATTTAACAGTGGCAAAAGCCGACCGACATTTGCCTTCCCCTGTAGCAGACACAAAGCCACCCCAGGTAAGGTCATTCTATTAGTGTATGACATGACACGGAAAGGAATAACATCTTGATGCGGTTCCTTCATGTCAACTGCAATTTCCATGAATGTTGGTGCTTGTAATTAGTTGTTGTAGATCCATGACATTTATTATCCCATTGAGTGTAACTCGGTAGACATTTATACCTACATCTGACCAATAAATGGATGGTATCATTGATCTCCATGATCTTGAAGATATTTTTCTGTTTTAGGGATAGAAGATGTAATAGCACAATACGACAGGTAATACGTTATTAGTTATTAAAAGAATGATGCCGAGTTCTGCACAGCAAAGTAAAAAGGCAGTATGTGCATTGCAAGTTACTTCTATCCTTTGTAGAAATCCTTAACAAATGAGCAGACGATAAATTCTCTTTAATAACTCAAGGTGTCTGGTCCTAGCGTACTGTTACGCGCTTGTTTTGATTTCGCAAGTGCAACAACACGCATGCGCAGTCTACGCAGAATAGAATTTTGAAGCAATTTTTAAAAATGAAAAATAGGTCAGTGACAACCACTTTATATTTTGTTAATTGAAAGAAAATACTTTTGCGCAAATTTGGTGAAAAAATTGACACGAAATTTCAGTGGGAAATTTTTGAATCAATAAATAATGTCACTTTTGCCACATTTCCCATTGACCCCTGTACTAATTTTTCCAAAATGCTCCAAGAATTGTATTTTTAAACCGACTCCCATGCAAAAACGAGTCCAGTGACTCACAATTTTTATTTTAAAAATCAGTTCTACGTACATCGATAAAATATTATTCATACCGATTTTTGCCAGCAAATTTCAGTCAGATCTATCATGGACCAGACACCTTTAAGACAGTATAATCTATGCTATATCAAACATGTATAAATCAGTACAGCTTTTATCATGAGAAAGGATTGAAGTAAAATTATTACAAGTTTAAAGGAAGTATCTGTGATGATTATTAAAAATGCACGTACTGCGTTTTTATTTTATAGATCAGATTTTAATCGAATACATGGTTCAATAAAAAGTTTGGCCAACTTTTGAGTAGAAATGCCTCTTGATTAATGTCTGTATATAAGTATGATTTGGGAAAAAATCGTGTTCTTGAAAGAATCAATATAGCCTTATTTAAGATGTGCCTACTTCTTGACTAAATTTAGATGGTGAATAAGGATGAATTTAAATACAGTCATTTTATCTGATAAAAATATTCAAATTACCCTTCCCCTATGACTGAAGGTGATTGCCATACTCACTTATACTTAAATTTACCAAATCAAGTCCTCTATGACCTGCGCCATTCAGGGACTGCTAGCCAAAGTGGGTTTTTATTTATTATTTAAAGCGCAGAATGATGCATTTACTCCTTATAATATATCAACGATTGTAATGAGTATTCAATAATTTTATAAATAATCATTTTTATTCATGAGAATTAAGTACATATCTGAGATTCCGGGCTGCATTTTCAAAATTAACGAATAAAATTCCCGTAAAAACTACAATGACGTCAAAGTACCAGAGTACGGAAACTTGCCGTAAAATTTACTTTAAATACAACTAAGCAAATTGGTTTTAAGAGGTTTGACCGTCAGAAAAATACATGGCTTCAATTGTAAAAATAAGGTAATATTTTTCAGTGCTAGGTAAGTCTTCGTCATTAAACCAATCATTTGCAGATATATAGTCAAACATTTCTCCCTACCTGACATTAAGAGTTTAATTGAGTGACACTGATTGACTTGAAAAAACTCCTTAGCCTGAGGCATCAAACCCTCTGGGAGACTTTACCAAGGCATCTGCCCAGTATCATTCACCAATCTGTAGGCAAGCCTGTAGGACTCTTTCCATACTTTTCTTGATTTACACTAACTAAATCGTTCATGATAAGTTTAATTTTTTGTTTGAAATCGTGTTAATTTCCGCAACATGAACAGTGCCTACTTTTATAAGTGAGATAAACCATAGACATTTTCTTTAATGTACCATATAATTCGCATAATGGATCAAATGTATTTTTAAGACCTTCGAATTATTCTATAACCTTTGCTTAATGTCATGAATTCAGCCGCAAGTTTCACATAAAAGAAATACTCCCTTTCTATATGTTTTCAGAATAAATATTTGTTAGCTAAAAAGCATATCTTTCCCTGGAAATCCGGTGTGAAAGGATTTTTGGTCCCCCTGAAATAGTAGTCCGCCTTCCATAGACCATAACTTAGTAAAGCGTGAAATTAATGTTGCGTGAGAGTTGTTAGCCTATACTTTACTGTACAACCCGGACAATTAGAACGGGGGACTTACATTCCTGCTGCACCGGGCTAAAACAACAGAAAAATCCATGCCATGAGGTATCCAGATTTGAGTTATCTCCTCGCGTTTTTAGCCGGGTTCTTTTAATCCTCTTCCAAATACAAACAACATGAACAATAAAATCTCAGAAATCATGGAATCTCATTTCATCCACTTTTCGGTCAGGTGTATAGGTATAAAAGTCTACCGAGTTGCACTCAATGGGACAATAAACATGATAATATCATGGATCTGCAACAACTAATTACAAGGACCTACATTCATGGAAATTACAGTTGACATGAAGAAACCGCATCAAGATGTTATTCCTTTCCGTGTCCTGTCATACACTAATAGAATGGCCCTACCTGAAAAACAGAATATTGAAAAGAATTTTCGATTTTAGATGCAGAAACAAAGTGTTCGGAGGATGAGTATGGATCGACAACCAAATTTAATATCTATATACAACCTTGATCCAAACAGAAATCGAACTCGGGCCGCGCATGAGTAAAAGGCAAGGGAAAAAGGTAGTGCTAACCAGTCCCATGCCGTAGCATTTTTGAAAAAAAAAATGTTTTAATTGAATACGATGTGCAACTTTCTTCTTGTGCGAACACTTGCTTTATTAGGTTTTATAATTGGAGATCATGATGTTTGTGGCATATAAGTCGATTGTTGAACCAAAATATTATTGCAAGTGTGTCAATATTTCCATCCATAACTCCCCTCATCTTAGTTAGCATAGTGTCTCTGAGTAGCACTGTCAATCTTGTACACAGTAGCCTCAAATGTCTAAATTAGGACGCTACAATCTGTTAGATCCACAGTTATCAAAAATACTTGATGTTAAGTACACGTTGCATGCCATTGAGATTCGATACGGTGCAAATTGAAGGCGCCAGTCTATCGGCTAGGTGTAAATTGGACGAGGTCTGGTCAAACAAGCAGGCGACGAGCAATGTTTGGATTTGACGCGGATTGTAGAACAATATTGCGTAGGTTAGTGTAAGACCTATTAAAACCTGCGCAAACAAACCGTCTTATCGCTTGTTAACCGGCAGACTTTCATATCAGTGCTGATATATCGAGTTTAATGATCATCAGGCGGGGCTGAAGAGGATTATTCGGTGATAATATTGTCAACATTTCGATATATCTGTATATGATAACAATTTGTAATGGGCATGGAGATACAGATTTGTCAAAATTTGCCCCGTTTTGTGTTGTTGCGTCATTGACAAGATCGGTATGAGTTGGCTGAAGGTCACCTCACATGGTGTGGCGTACGACGTGATCGAAGACGGGAAACTGTTTCCAATCATGTACGATGTCAATGTTATATCCTTTAATATAATGGGGAAAACTTTGACAAGCACAGTTATTTTCTTTGATTGTTATATATTGGCTGCTCTGACATGACATGTAGAATAATGGTTTTTTTTCCTAATGCATGGCGAAAAGTGGAAGTCACTTTTAAGAGACCTAAAGACTGAAAAATGACACTGTGAGTTTGTCCTATTCTTAAAGAGCGAAATAATCATGATAATGGGGTTTATCGCCACCAAATGACCACTGACAAGGTGTAACCAACATTGATGTTAACTTCAAAAGGAATGAGACGCACTTCCTCTTTGGAGACACTTTCACACATACAACCATAATTTATTTTAGAGGAACTATAAATTGGACATCATTTATCATGTTAACTGAACGTAAATTAAAAAGTCATTAAAAAGAAGAGGGTCAATTTCAAAACCTCTATATTACATGAATGGAGCTTGAACTGTAACGAGGCAGTATCTCGAAAGGTATCTTGGATATTTGAATATAAATTTGTAGATGTACTTAACATGCGTAAGTTGAAAAAACACGCATTGAATAATTATTATGATGATCGAATATCTCTTGCTGATTCGAACAATCACATATAATACGTTTGTCCACATGCCGAATACTGCTGTAGCTTCCTTTTCTTGTCAGTTTTACTATTAACATGCTGGTACAACATGATACCGTAATACTTCAGGTCTAGTTCTATTATAATAAACAACTCTTATCAAAGCTTGCAATTGACTCCGATGTAATCATATTCTATTAAATAAATACATGGTGACGCTAGTCGCACTCCGTAGCTGATTGTAGTCCATTTTTCTGTTGACATTTTGACGCCCGCTTATCTTTAGATTGCTGATGTCTCCGTCATGTTTGTTGTTAGTTTTAGCAACCTAAGCGGCTCTATTGATACCTATATCGACAGCTAATAGTGTTGGTTCACACAGCCGACCATGTATCTTTCTCGGGGGGAGGGGGTGTAACTAAAATTTCCGATACTTAGGGACGGAATATACAATCGGAAGATCTTGACTGCTACCTGGTAGGTAAACCTATGGGAGACGCAGAAATGCGCCCCATGCGTCCGTCATATAGTATGATTTAGAATAGGCAAACAACAGCTTCGAACTCAACATTGTTTATTCAGAGTCTGACGATATCCATCGGTCGATGCCCATTGATGCCCATTCTTTACGCACGCAATGCATAAGTAACTGCGCGTGTAAAATACTGCGCATCGATCACTGGATATCGTCAAACTCTGAACAAACACACACGCAACATTAGTTTCACACCTCTTAGTATGTGCATTACAAATATTTTGTAAGTTGCATCCTTTTATCTTGGAGAAATCCTGTATAAATGAGCGGACGATCAATTCTTAAGGCACTATCTACTATATGAAACGTGTGTAAATACAACTTTTTAGCATGGGAATGGATTGACGTGAAATTGCATGTTAAAAGGAAGTATCTGCTATGCTATGTAAATGTACCTACGGCAGACCTAATTCCATCACTGGAAGCCAAACCTTATCCATGAAGGATTGCATTACTTCTTTTCACACCTCTTTCATTGAACAATATACATTTTAACAACAATTTTAAAAATGAAATTAATTGAAAATTACTATTTTTGAAAAACGCGACCAATCATTTTATTTTCATATAGGCTTGCCAATATCAGTAAACCTAGGTCAAAAATACACCGATATACCTGTTGTTCTTGCGCATCTGTATACCTACATTTCCACTATTGTAGGTTCAAGTTCCCCCTGTAATTTGTTTAGATAGAATAATATCGTCAAGTTTATTTAGCGGGACGGGTTCTATTATAGACTCCCCCAAAGCCTACGTAGAGTCATCGACATCACACGTTAACTTACTTGAGAATCATTTGTGGAGGAGTCTAGCATGACTCCAGAAGGATGAGCCGAGTAGTCTGTTGCATCTGCTTTCTTGCATTTTATAGAGCATTGTAAACACTGATGGATAGTGTTGAAGCATAGATAAGACTTGTAAAAATGTAAGCCTTGTATTGTTTGGATACTGTGAAGATTTGATCAGGTTGCAAGACGCGTGCGAGGAACAAATTAGTTGTTAAGCCAATTTACATGTGGTCAGTGTTTGTGACATTTGATTCTGACAGTCTAGATTAGATTCAACATGTTCAAATAAAATAAAAAACATAAAAAAGAAATTTCAACTTACGTCACGAACGAGAACTCTCTGCAGCATACACTTAATAATTTGCCTATATCATAGGGTACAAGAACATGACTAATGCTCGGGAAATAAAGACGGTTCTAACTTGACGCAACCACCCCACTGCACGGCAAAACACTAACTCGGGTCACCTAAATACTCGTACAATGATTTTTGCCTTGTATTGTGAATTGTCCTGTATGGATATTACTCGAAATATCTCGGTCAAAAGATATCAACCGCCAATTATGACCGCGCATATAGGAAGATATCTTGTATAAGCAAATGATAAGTATAAATTTCAGTCGTTGTTTTGTCAATCAGAATTCTATTATAGCCTTTTAATGGTCAATTTTGTGGAAAAATTGTGAATTCATGACGTAGCATCCTGGTTTTATTATTATTCAAACCAATCACATGTTGCAATGAACACTATAATCTGTTATACGTAAATTCTACAGATCGGGCTACTGTATAGATACAGATTTACACCACAGCTCAATATTTGAGGATTATGGGATATGTGTCCAGCTGTTTCCATTTATTCCAAACCAGTCCATGATGCAGTATGATAGGCAACACGATTAAAATTCCGTTGATCGTACAATTAGGTGACCATTATAAATATGCAGCACACATTGTGCATTTTGGGATTTAGGCACTAGTCCGCAGGTCACTTATAAGCACTGAGCGAGATCATCGATATTCTAACATGCACAGGGATTTTGAATGACTGTGAGTGCATAACAACAAAAGATTCTCGGGCCACATAATGCCTTTTGCTGTGTGTCTTTGCTTTTTTAATAATTTTAGTAATCCTCTGCTTTGTATGCATGACCCGGGATTCGTGAATGAGTGAATGGGGGTGGGGTAGAGGAGGTTTTCAGAATATCCCACAATGCATTATTCTGATACACTTAGATATAATAGGCAATAATGGTTTTCTGGACAAGGGGCTCTTAGGAATTTGAGAATTCCATTGAATAGTACTCATTCATATCTTTCCAGGGATGTGTTTCTTTTCACAATAGCCCAGTGTTTACCCACATTGCTGACACCTCAAAAACGTCAGAAACCTGTACAGAAGTATAGGAGTTGAATTTGATTTGCAGGTATATTGTACAATGTTGCATTGCATCGTAGGATATTGTGAAAACCTCGTTTGGGGTGGGGTTATATTTTTGTAATATTAAGCATTTTTTAAAATACCATTGAACATACGCGCCACCGGATTATTGAGCTATTTGCTCTGTGGCCAGGCGCACCTATAATACGCGTACGCCCAATCCACCTTATCCAACCACCACACCCCACGATCATTGCATACCTGGATCAAGTTAGCCAGTAACGGTTCATTATCCGCATAATGAGCGTACTTTCTATCACAAAGTTATGCTGGATGATCCCTGGAGATGCATATTTTATGATAGGCAAAAGTGCTTTATCCCATTTGAAGAAAATGAACACCCATTTATATTTCACCTTTGGTGAGATGTAAAGTTATAATGTTGTTAAAGATCGAGAGGTGGAGCAAAAGTCCCTCATTTTTGAAAATTATATTTTGAATTTGGGAATTTTTTAATAACACTGCACAGATGAAGAAATATTTCTAATCAAAATTTATTGAAATTGTACGTGAATTTTCAATACTTTTAAGAGAACACTTTGTGCTACGAATCTTGATCCCTATTGATACATTAACGTGCAGTTGTTAAGATCGTCGACAGTCAGACAGTATCAAATTGCATTCCAACACAATGACCTGAAGAAAAATAATGTTTCGATTTGATTAATCTCAATTTGAAGTGAAAATGATTTTACAATGGGTCGGATGCTATTGCTTATTCTGAAAAAAATGCAATTCAAAATGAATGCAAAAATTAATTCACATAACAACAATCTATAGTCCAACGTAAATTAATGCAGACATACCTGGTCACATAACCTTGCGGCGAGGTTACGATGTGTTTACGGCGTCATACCAGCAGACACGGCGTCATACCAGCGTCATACCAGAGTCCGACCGGTGTCAGGACGGAGTCTGTGAGCCGTAGACGCCGGAAGCATGCCGCAAGAATTTAATTCCGAGTGACCATTATAAATATGCAGCACACATTGTGCATTTTGGAATTTAGGCCCTAGCCGCAGGTCACTTATAAGCACTGAGCGAGATCATCGATATTCTAACATGCACAGGGATTTTGAATGACTGTGAGTGCATAACAACAAAAGATTCTTGCGGCTTCTTGCGGCTTATGTGACCAGGGTGTCATTTACAACTTATAACTCCTTTGACACAATACGCCGGGACAGTAGTGACGTCATAATTTATGTAAATCACCCAACACGTGCGTTTTGGACCCAAACAAATGATCATGTCCACTAATCATACGTATTAACACAATAGGCACACGTAAACATATAATTCAGACTGATTTTTCTCCGTTGGAAGACGAAAATAACGCCATGTATTCAGTATTTTGTCATTATAGCGTCATAAAAGAAGTTTGGTAGTTGTCGGGTTTTTTGGTTGTTTCTATGTTGTTGTATATATAAATCATAATTGGACTAAATTTATGATGTCTACACAATCTACCAAAGTTATGAATATGATGATTAAATCAAGATACAGCGTGAGTCTAAATGATGTTGACCGAGATTCAAAACTGTATAACAAAAGAATTGTTAAGCACCTTGGAAATAGGCAGACTCTTCTGCTTATTTAAAAAAAGAATGAAGGAAATCGGTAATTTCTGAGAAGTTATGCCTGTTTTAGCTGTCAACGGAATTGATGAGTGAACAAAATGCTAAGTAAGTACTTCAGCTGTGCAGTCACCTGTGACTGATACCCTTTCTTCCTCCAGCCAAGATTGATGCAGTTTGAAGCTCTGTCATTTCAGTTCACAATCTTAAGTCTCAGATCTTCATGGTCATCTTTTGCACTTAACAATTCTGGCTTATAAATTTATTTTAGCATTGCCCTGCAAAACGGCTTTGAACCTCAGAAGGCCTGTGTGTTTTTTATTAGGTTTCAACTACGAACTGCTTTGTTAACTCCCAGCTTTAAAAATTCAATGTCAGTCAGGTTCTAAACTGGTTTCATGCATACAATTGATTGATATTTGTATTTGAAATTCCTGCATCAACATTCCTAGTTGTTAAATGGTTCTTTTTAAGTTTTCCTTTCATTTAAAAATCAACTAAATTATGATGGACAGCTTTTCCTATGAATGACCAATCTCCTTCATTCAATGTTTAACTATCAGTCAAAGGAAGGGTAGGGTATTCATTAACAGATAATGAGTCTGCTTATGAATACCATAGTGTTTACTTTGCATTTTTAATTGTTTGATTATTTATTCCATGGACAGCTTGAAAAATTATTTTTTTTACTAAAACAAGCATAAATTCTTTTAGGAATTACCGATTTCCTTCATTGTTTTTGAATAAGCAGAAGAGTCTGCACATTTCTAACGGGTGCTGAACAATTATTTTTGATATCAATAGTTCTTTTGTTATACAGTTTTGAATCTAGGTCAACTTCATTTTGACTCACGCTGCATAAGATTGTCACAATTGGGACAAATCTGTATATACATTTGCAATTTTCTTCATCTGAATCAGTCTTCACCATGGGGATGTGTACAAGCATGGCAAACGGATTTTGTTCATGCTATACCTTCTAGTCTCTCGAATTTCTAACTTCTAAGGACCCTCATCTGAGGTTTCTACACAATCTGAATTTGTTTAAGACATCAATTCATTTGTTACACATCCCTGTATTGTATCATCAAGATTCCGATTGAATTAATTATCAACCGTCTTTTGCCAGGGTGTTGTCGCTCCTATCAACAGACAAAGAAGAGGCCAACAGTTTCCGATCTTATTCAACATTGTATAGTCGCTATTCAGCCTAATAATCTAAGCGTCCTAATATTATTATTTTTTAAAGTGACAATGCCGCAACTGGATAAAGAAAAATACACCGCATGATTGTTCGAAAAAAATGATTTATAGAATTTGGTTCATACGTCTGATTGACAGATGGTTAACAATAGCGATAAAAGTAGTTACACATAAAAGTGTGGTACATCAATTGCATTTAGATATTAATTGTTACCAGCTAAGGTAACATTTAACCGTTATCATTTGGTTACTGGTTGGGGCTTCCTTTTGAACAGCAGAGTGACATGCCCCGATATATATAAGTTCCCTGCATTTTATGCTTTTGCATGCAAGATCCGGATGCAGAACGGAACTTGTCTAAGATGACGATGATATCATCGATGTGAGTGATGCGTAGGTTGCCTGTTTGTTTACTCATCATGGCAACCGCGTGAAAAATGAGTCTTGATTTCATATACATGATAGTAATTGTCTATTTGGCTTGATACCACCATCCACACATTTAGTGATAAACTTGTCAAGTCTAAGTGACAATTTGTTAACAATACATCATAGCGATGCTCATCACTCGACAGCATATGAGCTCCAGATGGGTTTCTTTCTTGTAAGTATTTGTGGCTCAATTAGTATGTATGGTCTTTAAAGAATGACTTAAAATATCCTTTTGCTTTTGCAAAAAAAATGATTAGATTGATTATGAATTAATTTTACAATCACCATTTAAAATCAACAAAATGCAATTAATCATATTTTTGTAACATGGCTCATGAGTCATTGTTTATAATTTAAGTTGGAGAATGGTACAGATGCTGATCAATAATTGTAACAAAAATTTATAAGCGTATACTAAATATACTACACATTAACAAACTGCAATTACATTTTGAGCAATTGTGCAAAAACATTCAAATAAAAACCTCAAAATGATTCTCATGATTATATACATTATCTTAGAATAACCACGACTTCACTCATACTGCCCAACGAAGTAAATCATTCTGGCCGACAAAGTAAAAACGCAGTATGTGCATTACAGATATATTGCAAGTTACTTCCTTTTTCATTTGAAATCCTACACAAATGAGCAGACGACCAATGATCTTTCATAACTTAAGGCAGTATCTACTATATCAAACATAATGTAACTTAACATGTAACTTAATTTGAGGAGCAAGTGTGGCCGAATGGACAAAGCGCCCGTCCCATAATTCATTAGTTGTGAGTTCGAGTTGTGTCCTTGAGCAAGGCACTTTATCTCCGTTTGCAATGTGTAGCGTGCGCGTCTAGCTGCAGTCTACTTAATTGCATTGTTGTGTGTTAAGGTGTGTTTAATAATTTGTAA
>JXSR01S054846.1:61188-78871 GCA_000969725.1 Ophiothrix spiculata | reverse complement strand
ACAGATATTTACACAGTCGACATGTCTATACATCATGTACATAGTGTTATCATGCAAGCGATTGAGTTTGTGTACAAACGAGTTTTGGTGAGTTTGTTTTAAATTCAAAATAGGAATTACATCAAATCCACCTCCTCTGGCGCAATACCCATGCTTGATGTGATTTTCTAGTCTCGTCCTTTTGTACATATAGGCCTAGTATAATCATTGGATTTCACATCAAAACATTGCGAAAATGAGTTTCAGATCATCATCATGATCATGATCTGTGTGAAATACACCCAAATCTCGACTTGAATTATTTTCAATATGCTCAACATATTTTTATCGGCCGTTCAATTATGTTAGTGTGAATGTTTGTAAAAGAAAGCTGGCGCGGGTTAAACACATTTCACACAGTTTGTTGCACATTTAACACATTTCTTGATTTAAGTTGTTTACCAGAACATGTTTCTGAAAGCATAAACGAAGTTTGCAATAAATGTGTGCGAGCGAGACATTCAGATATTTGGAAAGCTTGAGACATGTTCTCTCAAATCCTAAGCTGTGAGCTTAGGTGTGATGCTCTGAATTATGCTGGGAACTTAGTGAAAGTTTGGAATGATTTAATGACAGTTATGGATAAAATAATTACGAAAGTAATGCAATTTCAAGTGGAGAATTTGCATCCAAAAACTTTTAATACTTTCATTTCAATCATATTATCAAAAATATATATTTCTTCTCCTTAAATATGCGTTGTAATATAAATTAGAATAGATATTGAATAATTAGCGGATGCTTGCTGAAAACATATGGCACAATATAAAGACTCCCAAAAAAGTATCGCCTCACCTCGAACAAATGGCTCCTACGCCAATACGGAATACGCAAACGTTATTTGAAGCTTGTCTACACTAGCGCTGGAGTATCAGCTTTTATTTGATACCCTATTTTTGAAAATTGACTGAGAAACACCGAAGTTATGAACTTTTAAAACCCTTAAGGTCGTTTTTTAAAAGTTGCAAATTTCATTTTTCGCACCGTAAAAACCAGTAACGCAAAAATAACGTAAAACCACGCCCATTTGTCACGCTCAGATGGTTGTTCACTATTGAAGATTATGCATTACAAGGTCAGTTACATCAGTGTATCTTCTGAGACAGTATGTGACAATGTCCCTATTTGGTAAAACCACGCCCACTTATCACGCTCTGGTGCTCAGCTTGTTTATCGTGAAAAAGATGATTCGTCATGTATCATAGCCTGATCACTTGGTAAGCACTCACTTTATCGACCCAGTAATATTTTTGCGATCGGGCTAAAAATTAAATGGAAAATGGAGCCAGTTGAGTATTTATTAGCTAATCAGTACTAACCAAAACTGCATGTTTAGGGCCGTGATGTTTCGCCGTCCCATTGTCCCTTTGTGCCTGCATCCCATTAATGGTAATAACTTTTAGAATAAAAAAACATTGATTTCGTCTCGGTAGATTGTAAATTAGAGATCATGCAAAACAGGGGACTCTTTGAAGTTGACTTTGCAATCAACAATTTCAAGTCTTATAGAGTTGAATCACATAATATTTTTAGTTGATTGACTTTTTATAGCGAGAGGTTCACACTGAATCTTTTTAATGCTTATTACTCCCTTACTTACTAAGTCGATAGTTCTGCTATATCACACCAATGCTTATAAAGAGATACAAAATACAAAGATTTGCATAATTTGCATATTTAATTGGCGGCCATCTTGGAGTTTTGTTGGTCAGATTTATAAAATGGCATACAACCGTATGCTAGTTTAAAATGAAGAAAAATATGAACCACAGGCTTCTATACACCTTTTTAACTACCCCAAATGCATTTGGGTCAAAATTGTGTTTTTATTATCAACAAATAATATTTTTTTACTTGAAAACAATTCATTGTTCAGCATTATGTATGTGCAACTGTAGAAAACAATAATTTTTTATTCTAAATGTGTATAGAATTGTATTGCCTGCGTATAGTAACCGAGGACATATATACGTACAAAATATCTTTTGATCTACATTATGGAATAATGGACCTCCTCCCCCTTTTAAGGACCCTAAGTTCCAAGTGTAAACTTACATTGTAGTAAACATCACTGAAGATTAAATGCATTTTTAATGATCGGAACCAATCGTCCAAAAAATTCAAAACGGCTGCTACTTTCGTTAAACGGAGTATACTAAAATTGATCGTACAAGATGACGACAAGCAAGCTTTCATCATCTTTGTACAGGGGCTTGGTCAATGGAGGCACAAAGAATTACATCTGTCACTATCACTTGCCTACCCATACCCTGGGACTTGCAACAAGATGAGTTTCAAATCAGTTTTGGCGGCTAACATGTGTAAAAATCATCTTCTTAACAAATACAACGTTATTTTCTCTGTTGTCTATTTAGTTGCACAGATTAGAATCTGGCGACTGGCGTATAAAGAGGTTGCCTTGGTCAAGACCGTGTCGGATCCTCGGAGTGATCACCCCACGGTCAATCCAATTCCATGCTATCGTCTGATCCAAGCTGCTTCAAGTCTTTACCGTTTGTTGACGAGTGACGTATTGAGCCCCAACAACGTGTTAATATCTACTCGCCCCGCCATTTTCACACTTAAAACTTCAGCGGTTTGTTTTGCCTAAAGGAGGACAAAGTCCCTTGGACAAAGTCTCTGCAAGCACAGGATAAACTTTTTCTCGAAGACTTTTCAAACAATGACCCAGAAGGTACTATAGAAATAACATATCTGTTACATTCCAACTTTGTGCATAATTTTTGTGTGTTTTTCAGGAGGTTTCCATCCGGGGGTTTCCATGTCATTTTATTTGTTTAATTTTGGCCATATGTTGTTTTTGACATATGGGTACATTTCTTAAAGCCATATGGAAGATTTCTTTCGAAAGGGGTAACCTAATTATAATCGGAGTCTGCAAATATCCTTCGCAGTTTGCGTGTGAAAGGGTAGACATAAACTGGTTTATACTTGTCATCGATGGCTTGTAACTAGGCGTAGTGATAGCGAGGCAAAATCACTTGGCAGCTCATACGATTAACCCGCGTTACCTAGCGTGTTAAACGAGGTTAATGGTCAATCTAATTTTACATTTCGATGAGTTTGAGGTGAACAGTATAATCAAAACATTTTCAGACGGTGTTTTCTTCAAATGAGAATAACACATGTATTTGTATTGTAGAGATGAAAATGCGATCAACAGAATTTCGAGAGTGGTGATATCGATGACTTGAAATTGAAAATGTCTGAGTATGGTAAACCTTATGTTCAAACAGATATACAATCCATTTGTATTGTGTAACTTTGTGTTCCCGATGGTTATCATGTTATGCCACGGGTTTTGCTTAAATTTTAATTTGATTTTGTAAAACGACGGCAAAATGAGTAAGACTATGGTCACAATACTTCGTATGAACAGTTACGAACAGTGTTTAGTCCGTCTACATGTAGAAGGACCATGGGCGGCAAGCCCGGGGCGGCAAGTTAAGCGGCGCCGCTCGCTGGCAGTGGTCGACGCTTAACTCGCTACCAATGGTCCTTCCAGACGGACTAACAGTGTTCGTAACTATTCGTACGAGGTATTATGACCATAGTCTAAGAAGTAGCGCGAACAGATTACGCTTATTATAAGAGCTATAGCAATTTTTAGTTATACCCGAAAGTGTCCCTTAATGACCTTTGAACATTTAGGTGCTCGTTCCAAACACAAGACAATATTATTCTGTATATGACGCTAATTATTACCGCATGTCTATTAATGTTATCATCTGCACAGTCTTTGTAATAACCTTTGTCATATCCAACGACCAGCGACAGCAAAAGGCGCAAATTTCTAAAGCAAGAGCCGAGTTTGCCGTTGGTGAACATTTTGCGCAACATTTTGGAGTAAAGGAATCGTATTCTGTGGCTTCTTTACTTTATCTTGTTTATCTTGTTTATGGGAGTTCTCATTGAGTTCTTATGACAATGTGCTGTATCACGGATTATCATCTGCACGGGTCAATGGCAAATTTTACCCATTGTTATGTTTGATGCTTGCCTTTTAAAGGCTTTTCTTGTTGATGTCATTTAAATGTACATGTGACCGAAGTTTTACATAGCTTTATTACCCTATCTTGACAACTGAACAATAACACTTAATTCTTTACTAGGATATTTCTTTAATTTTTTAGAAATATTTGTTCGATCATGGTTTGATGGATATGGATGGTGTAAAAATCTCATGTGCCTTTTTTTTTTGCTGCGCCATTTTGTTGATAGAGACTTTGTAATTCTGAAAGGTAACCATACAATGGTGATCAAAGTCATTGCATTGACAGTAGCTAAATTTACGATTTATTTACAGGCTATTTTGCTAAAATAGTTGAACTTTTAAAAATACCCATTTGACCAGTTCAGAGTAAAGAAGATTTACAACACTGAAGTTGTCGGGCTGGGCGTATAGCTTCAAAGAAATGCGGAGAGGAAACATAGGTCAACTCGGGGCAAGTGTTGGCAATAATAGGGTGAAGAGTTTGCTTGCTCTCAATGGGTTTAACCAGTAATCTGTTGTGTTTTTGTAATTCCGACTATTTAGCTGCATACTAATTCATTGCTGAAGAATAGAAGAATTTTGTGTGTATTGGGATATCAACATAGGTCAGGGCATCTACATAGATGTTCCAGAAATCCTGTCCAAAGAAGCTTTTCTTTTGTTTAAGATCCTCACTTTTGAATCATTGTTCCTTCTAAACAACAAAGTCTTTTGTTGTTTTTGGTAAGGCTAGGCTTTGACTACGTAAGATTAAGTCAAAACACAAAACGTTAAGATTAAAAACTGCTCAAGACAAAAAAGTATAAAAGTTTTGTGAATGTGGATATATGGGGTTAGGCCTATTAGCATGATTAGTCAAATAAGCAACGTGTACCTTAAAGAACACCATAAGATTTACAGCCATTGGATAGCGGACGGGCGCACAAAGAAACACTGATAACATATATTAGGGGTAACTTAAGGGTCAGTGGGGTTGCGTTCAGGCTTTATAAGGGTGGAGATTACTTTACAAAACGGTCTGATATCCACAAATACAAAACAAAACATACCAACGATTTGCAATTAACTAATAACAAGAAAGCCTTTTCTGACCAATGCATAAGATCGAACGGTCCCGTTTTATGGAACTCTTTGCCCAAATATAATAAAAGAATCCAAATCGATTAAACATTTTAGAAATATATTTAAACGCTACCTATTGCAAGCTTATGAATAACTTTATTTTGAATTAGACCATCCCACGTCCTTTGAGCTCATCGTTGTCTTTGTATTTTTTCCTTCCTTACTGTTGTTTGATTTATGTTGTGTTATATAAGGGTAGGCTATTTAACGGGCCTCATTGGCCTTCCAGCCGTTTCCTCCATAAGATTTTATTTGTCTGTCATTTATATGTACTGTCTTATATGGAAATAATAAAGTTGAAGTTGGAGAGTTTACGTGCTCTCAATCAAATGGTTAAAATACCTTTTGAAAAGTTTACAATTAGCAGCATATTTATTGATTGTAATACAACACAACGAATTCACAGTTATTATGAACTACCAAATATTTGGTGCATCTAGTCTTCGCTATCTTGCAATGTATAATAATGATGTAAAATCAATTTTCCACACTTTTTTGTGATGCCAAACATGTGATAGTTCTCATCACCAAACCTCCGTATATCGGGTAAATGTTGGCAACAAATTATAAGAGTAGGAGAATCAGCAACAAAGAAAGTAGAAGAGGGGAAGAAGAAAAATGAAGGAAAGAAGAGGATAGTAAGAACAAACATCGCAGTCGAACAAAGGAGTTCAATGACTGAACAACCCCGCATTTGTACTCCACATTTGTACATAGGGAATTGGAAATTGAACTTTTACAATAAATCATATGCCATTATTCTTGATCCAAACAATTTGTTTTACCAATAAGAACACCAAAAATGACCAGTAAAACTAGGGATTATTCGTAACAAAAACCCCATAAAAATATGTTGCAAATCTATCATCTTACAAGTCACTGTATCATTGACACAAAGCCGTACGCCAATCATACGTCAAAACCTTGTCCTCATCCTCTTTATCTTCGAGCAAACAAATCCTGCTGTATCAACCATCCTCCCATTGGTGATCAGTTTACGCCGTCAATAATCATAAACATCATCAGTCAAAACCTGTCGCCATTTTCATTTTACAAATATTTCATTTTTCTTGTTGTTGATTTAAGCATCACACTACAACGAGCGAATTCAAATGAGGGTTTCATAAATTCTACTTGTGATGATTATTCGTAACAGGTGCAGAAAGTCCAAATTTGAATTAGACATTATTTTTAGCTGATATCAGATAGTTTTCTCTTTGGATACGGCTATATATATACTCTGCCGATGCAGCTTTGTGACGATCAGCACCATGTTTTATCGGAAATTCCTATTTGTTCATCGTGTGTGGTGTACCTAATTCACATCTTTGTTTGTGAGCGTTTTAGAACAACATTTCAATTTAGCAAATCACGATTTTATTACAATTAAATCATCACGGTTTCTAACTGAAACAGCTGTGTAACAACTAAAAAATTAATCTAAATTTGAGAAGTTCAAGTGTATAATTGAAAAATTGTGCGACCAAATGCTTTTCACATCAAAAGTTTGACGCGATAAAAACAAATTGTGTTTTATGGACTGACGCGTTCAAGAAATTACAAGACAAATACTGAATAATAACTTGTGATTTAAATTCATTTCGACATCCTGAACTTGTTAAAGGTTAGTTACAATGTCAAGGGGTCGGAGAAGGTAACGTGTACCGAATTCTCGCCAGAATTTTTTTATAAAACTTGACTTTTTACGTGTCCGGATTAACCTTAAGCTGTTAACACATTTGCTGGGAACTCTTTACAATAATTTTACGATGAGTAGAGAATGAGTTATTCAGAAATATCAGGAATACATTAAATGCTTGATAACTATCATGCCCAAGTTCACTGTCATCATTCAACAGTGAAAAGGTCATTTTATAGTATAGCTTGTCCGTATCATTATTTTTTATTAATTATAAAAGACGCCATCATTATTTGTCCAAACGTTTGGTTTTTCCAAATAGTTGTAACTGAGGACAAGTGTCCACAGTTACAAGACTACTGCGGGGTTATAATTTATTATTCCATGTTTTGAAATGATATACCGTATTTAAAAAAGAAAACTAAATACATTCCTCTTAACATAGATAACATCTTTCAATAATGTAACATCCTTACAAAGTTAATTTAAATCAAAAGCTGAAATTTATCACCTAAATGTCAAAGTCGAGAATGTAATATTTGGAAACTCAATGTTGCAGCATACAAGGTAGTAAGTTTGGGTCTCAAAATCACACATTTTGATTAATTTGTAAACAAATCCTTGCCCCTGCCATGAACTGCACATGACTCTTTAGTAGGAAACTGGCTGCATTGAAGATGTGGAGTCGATGTCCCGAGTGCTGTGTATTTTTAGTTTATTATTTTTGATGGGTCAACCCGAAAGGGGGGGGGGGGCCGGGACTTTGCAGATGATATCAATTTTGATTTTATCATTTCATCTGTTAAAGCATTTTCTAAGCTTTAAAATGACACCTCACTTGTTGAATTTAATAAAGGCGAATTTTGTAACAGAAAATCTGCTCAGTAGAAATTATTAGTATTTTCTTTTAATATTTTAGTTGTCTATTTTCACCAGTTGTCGCAATGTTCCCCTTTTCGGGATGAGCCACCACATTTATTACATACCATCTACCATGACCTGAGTAAAGTTGTGCCAGGACTGAAGTACTGAAGTAGCCATTCTGTTTATGATTAAATTTCTGCACAGTTAATTCATGTAATAAATATTTTTAAAAGGAGAAATTTGCCCTGAAATATTGTCTCAAAAATAAGTCAAATTGAAACGACTTATCTTGGTCATTTGTGTAGTGACAAGTATGGTAATTTTCAACTTAATTGATACCAAGTACGTTACTTACAGTATTTCCAAAAATAAAAGAATAATAGTTACAAAACATTTTTAAGACAGCAATGCTTTTATCATAAGTCTTTGCATTCAACACATGCATTGCATACACCAAGATCGGTCACCAATTTGCAATATAATACCGTTCAAACTTTGAAAATCTTTTCTATTTTACATTTCTCAAAACACCCCAAGCCTGGAAATAATATGCCCACAAAGGTCACATTATTTCCGTTTCTTCATAATGCGTAAAATATTTGACGTATTTAATCAATGAAGAATTAACCTGAATATAGGCTAGTACTAAAGTGATAGTTGATACTTCCATAAATAAGTAATTATTTATGTGCAAATAAGGGCAATCCCACGGCCATTCATTCTCTTCCCAGATTTGAGAACCACATAAAAGAACTAAAAATGGCAACATTGAAAAGGCGTCAACTGGTGCTGTTCACGTGTTATACGAGAAGTTACGGCGCTGACGAGATTTAATCACGCAAGGATTGTTACATTGTAGCGGCCATATTGTATCACATGGAGTGGCGCTGTATACGGTGAGAGGCGCCGAACCACCGGGACTTCCGGGTGAATAAATAAGACTTGTTAACTCCGATAAAGACGTGGGAAACCACCAAACCACACCTCTGTACAGAAAGTAACACTTGAATTTGATACATGGAATAAAAGGGCTCTCAATATTGCTGTTGAATATGGGCGTTCGACTGGAATAAGTGGTTATATTTACACTCGGGCCACGTCAAGTCACATCCCATCTTTCTAAAATGATTTTTTGAAACAATTATTATGGTTAGAATATTACTGTTTGTTTTGCAGTGAATTATGAAAATTATTGTAATAAATGGGTGGTTTTTAACCACAAATGAGTCAACCTTTGGCCTTATGTTTGTACTTGGGATGCAAATTGACAACAAGAGTTAGTTATCTTTGCTTATACGCCTGATAATTCTGGAATCATTAATTATTGTTAATTAAAGAAGATGGACGTACCAAATTCAATATCAAATTTTGAAATTTGATATTACGTGTACTTTATGGCTTTGAAAAATGTGTCACTCTTGCCTTTTTGATTAAATGTACCTTAAATCAATCAGATTGTTCAAAAATGATTTGCAAGCAACCAAATATTCCAATATTACATATAACACAAAAGGATGCCATTTTACATGTTTTTTTCTTAAAATCCTATGCTCACGAGCCATAACATTAGAAGAATCGCTCAGTTAACTTTAGGAAAGGTGAGTATGTAAACAATGTAACTACGCCCATTTCAATGGATTATACTATGTGACCTTAAAAATACACAATTTTGACATCATTATTCATAGCATATTAACGTTTTATTTCAGTTTTTTCCTCATAAAAGTACCTAACCCTACCTTAGGGTTGCTTGCATATTTTTATTTTATATCAAGCTATTATAGTGAGAGATAAAGGTCTTCACTTGATGAAGTCCAAGTAATTCAAAAAACGTATTAATGTTTGTTGGAGTCTGTATCTTGACAAACAATTAGTATTAGTGGCTACTTGTTTTGTAATAAAGATAATACTCATGTTTTGTAATGATTGCTTCATGTGTTTTGTATATCGCGGTGTTTATTTGAAAAACATCAATTACAAATCATGTATTTGTATATAGCCGTGATACAAAACATAGAAAGCTAAAGCAGTTAAAACACAAAACATATACAATGCTCTCTAAAATAGAAAAAGACTTACTGGTAAGTAAGTCGTATTGACTATTATCAGTTATGAAACTTACAGGACACTTGTAATTTTGAATCTCAAAAACTTTAAACCTAATAATGATTCAAGAGGTGTGTTACAAACCAGAAAGTGTTATGTTTATCCAAAAAGTAAGTGATGGTCTTTTAAATTTAGAGAGTGAAATAATAATTCTGCTGGATTTATATATAGTTTCTTTTGGTTTGAAAAACTCAGTTTGAATAATTCTAATTTTTTTTTTCTCTGACAGTTTCATCACTAATAACAGTCTAATGAGTCTGTACAACTTTAAAGCAAGTCTTTCTATTTTAGAGAGTATCTTCAATACAAAATAGCGGCATGTATTAAATCTTCAAATACAAAATGGATTGATATCATTCATACATATCGGTATTGGTATGATTAATACAAAACATTCCTTTGCATCTGCAATTCAAAATTACTACTATTAGTAATTGATACTTATCTGTTTGTTTGAATTACAGGTTTTTAATATTACTGGTACTGTGACGACCAATGATATTATTGCTATGAAGAGATTGTGATAGCGGACACATATCATGATTTGAAGGTTAGTTAATCTCTTGTTTTAAGAAATTCATACTCTCATTATTTCCATAATAGAACTGTGGTTTGTTCTTTCTAACACCTATTTCGTGCAAATCTTCTAATTACATTCGACATAGTCAAGAAGCGCTGGCATAGCATATAATAGATATTACGAGGGCAGCTTACTGTATTTGGTGCACTAATCTAAGTTGAAAATTACGTAGAAGAGCATCATATTGCTATCTTAACTTCACAAACACTTAACCCCATTATAACCAAGGCTGTAATTATCATTTACAGAATTAGGTTACAAAATCCAATAAGCACAAATCATATTGATGTCCATCTTTGAATTCCATTGTCAGATAATGACTTCAAGATTCTTAATACAAACTGGCTTGGCTCTCTGAGAAAGTCATAAGTAATGCAGGAGTTATTCACCGAGATAATAATGAAGCACGGCTTTTGTTCACACTTTATTAAGACACCGACTTAGTGAGTAGAAAACCGACCATTGCTTTAGCTGAATACAAAATGTTTTCAAAAGTGTTTATAATTTCTACTGTGCATATAATACAAAATGCTTTTAATAAAAATTATACTAAACTGTGTTTTTTTTTTAAATATTCTTAAATATTCTAAATATCTATTTATTCAAATGCATAAAAAGTCTTTACATTCGAATTATTGGGTTTAAGAAAAATTTGATATTGTTATCAAACAAATAACAAACTTAAACTGTTTAAACATTCTACCTTGCATATGTGCGTGAGCTCGATAAGCATTAAGGATGTAAGCTTCTTCTACATGTTCTAAACGCTATACATAAGCGAAGTTGTGAGGTATTACTTTAGACAGAGGGTAATGAAATAAAGTTAAATGGAGATGGGTTACAATGATCCGTGTTGACGCAAACACTCAGGGTGTTGATTTGGTTTAGATTTAAATTTTGTTTATCATAGAATTGAGAAAAGTATCAATTATTTTGTTTGATTGCTAGTGTGCATTCGTACGGTGAAACTTGGTGTGTATTTTAATTAAAGCTGTTTTTAGGTAAAAATAAACTCTGCAGCACCAAATATTGCGGATGAATATGCTGAACACGATGGTAATGTCGGGTTATGACCAAAATGCCTAAAACGTGTTTTGATCTTTTAGCTAAAATTTGTTTGGGTGAAATTGTAAATCATTTTACTTTTCGGAATGAAAAAAGTGCCTTGGACTCGGGAGGTTGTTATTTTTGTTTTTTATGTTTGAAATATTGTTGATTGGTCAAAAATGTGAAATATTATTGCTGCTCAATTACTAGATTGGACGTATTCAAATTCACGAGATAAGCTAGTTAAAAAGGGTTGTTGACATCTTCTGAGCGGTAAAACAAACAACGAGAGGTATTACTTCAGACAGAAGGTAATGAAAGTACGTTATCTTGGGATGGGCTACCAAGATCTCTATTAACGCAAACACTTACGGCGTTAATTTGGTTTAGATTTAATTTTTGTTCATTGCTCAATTGGGATAGGTATAAATTATTTTGTTTGGTTACCTGCATTCAAGGTCCTTTTTATAGCGATAAAAGGTTGCGTAAACAGCCAAATTTCAGAATAAAAGATTCTCTGATATTTTAGAACTTCTGTTTAAAATAATATTATGAAGTATGCATATTTAGGAGAGATTAACGTCCAGGCTGAATACGATGGTGACAACGAATGCAATTGTATCAAATAAAAAAACAAAATAGCTAAACACAGTGAGGCTTTGGGCTCTTCCATAAGTGAAACATTCCCTGGCGGTTATTGTGCACTTCATTTTGATCATCAATTCATGACCATAGTATCAATTAATATTTCCATAGTTTTCATCATCATATATAAGGTGCGACTTCTAGAACTTCTTATATCCAAAGGCTGTCAGCTTTTTCCCGGGAGTATGCGGTCTCATGACAGACCTATCTTCATAAAGTGTTGGAAAAAACAGCATGAGAGGAATGCAGAGAAAACTTGTGAAGATTCTGCATGGATGCTGTGCCAGTTATGCCTGGAGCAAAAACTGCTACGCGCGAAAAGCCCGCGGCAAATCTGGCTACGGGTGTGAGCCACGGGGGAAGGTGTGAACACACTGCCTTGCCAGCCTGCCTGGGCAAGCGTTAGGCGGAGGGTGAAAAACTGATAAATAAAAATGATATTTATAAGTGTAATTGAACTTGGTTAGTGAATTCATACCTTTTGCAATATTCATCAATCGCATCAGTATATAGAATACTGTAATAATACTCACTTGTCATATCAAATTTTATGGGAGTTTTTGAAAATTGTTTGACACGATCGGGATTAAACGTTAGAATGAGACTCAGCTGATTATTACGATGCCATTTATATCAGTTGAAACAGGCAATGTAGTTCACAATATTAGTTGATTTGTTCATTTCATGATACTTTCAAGTTGTACCTTTTTTACTTAAAGTATATTGGTAGAGAAGTTAAACACTGATCTGATGACCCGTATGTTCTACCAGCTTTACTATCATTTCATGATGTGAGAAATTCAAATTTTTGAGTACAAACACTTTTAAAATGTTGCTTAAGAATAAAAAAAAACAATTTTTCCAAGTTGCAGATATATATTGTTTGTTTTTCATTTGTTTCAAGAAGTAGTAAACCCTTTTGGAACACCCTGCTTAGTTGAACAACAATGAATACCATATAGCAACCACCACCTTGTTAGTAATTCTTTAGTATCATCAAAATTAAATTATTAGATTATTGATGATACCTATTGATCATATAAAATATATTTTTTCCTCCTCTAATATGCGTTGTAATGTAAATTAGAATATATATTGAAAAATAAGAAAATGCTTTCTGAAAACATATGGCACAATACATATGGTCACTCACAAAAAGTATAAATACGGCCTTACAGCAAAATATATATTTTTTGTTTGTTTACCCTTTATTGGTACTACCGTAACTACACTAAAGGAATTTTGGAAATATCTGTCTTGGCATTAAGAGTTGCTTTTTACTATTTTTAATGTTTTTGTATTTTGACACAATTCAGATACCTGACAGCCTTATCCCATCAAAGTGTAATACAAATGCTATTCATAAGCAAGGACCTGTTACATACATATTAAATTTTCAGCGATTTACTTACCTCTTTAATCCACAGAGTCTTCTAAAAACACAGTAGGCAGACCTATGTACATGAACATTTATCTATATCTATATACAATCCGCTAAGGTTTTGGAGCTTACACGAATTCGAGCAATTTTGACAAAGTTGAATAGGTGCTTAGCCGAGGCTAAACATTTGACAAAGAAATCCAAAAAAACCCCATGTTTTTACACATTTTCAGAAAGCTGTTGAGCCAATTTTTCCTATTGATATATATATGTTATGAGAGACTTAAGTGAAAATACATAATTTAAGGTGGGGGAGCTGATGGGGCTAAAATTGCATTACTTCTTGCCTCAATGGTTAGTGTGTGTGTGTATAATCAGGTTGACTTTTTCTCATTTAAAGTGACATCGGTATGTTAAAAAAGTCAAAAATTCCTCTCTCTCTCTCTTTTTTAAATGTAAAACAAATAAACAAAGCAATCAACAAACAAGGACAAAGAAATACTCGGATAGCAGCAAACGTATAGGACAACAACAGTCTTATAGAAAACAAACAAGCAAACAAACAAATTCCAGCCTCTACCACCAGTGTTGTAAGAAAGCGACAGACATATGACATCCTTACAATAATTCATAACCAATGTCTGTAATATTATACATGATATTCAGTTTTCACTGAGCAAGTTATTTACCTCCCACATCCACAGTATCTTTTATAAACACAATACCCAGACCATAACCCCTATCTGCTATCAAAGTGTCATTGTAGACACAATGCAATGCAACAACTGGAATATCGGTTTATAAAAACACAGAATGTATGTATATCACATAGACAAAGTGTTTGTTTCTTAGCGTTTTGTTGAAGGCGTTCAGCCATTGGATCATGGGAGGTTTGGTGAAAAAACATATAGGGTGCATTGTGGTATTGTATGTTATTTATTCATCGGGTAGTCCAATGTATGCGTACACGACCTGAAACTTAATATAACTACAATGTACCAGCAAAAAAGTTGAGACAGGATGTCAATGTCTAAAACCAAACTACATCGATGGATTGAATACTTTTCATTTTAGACTGCAACAATCATTAAATCATCTTTTTAGAAACGAATATCAGAGGATTTCCTCATCGGATTTTGTTTCTGGTGGTCAGGCCCGTAGCCAGGATTTTTTCAAGGGGGGTGCGGATTTTCAAAAAGTGGACCTTTTGGAGGAAATTAAAGTTTCGTTTTGGTCGACCCTAAACTAATTTTAGTAGTTTTTTAGCAGTATTTTATTAAAAAATGAACTACATTTACTTGTTTTGGTGCTTTAGGTGTTCTTTTGGTGGTAATTGTTTTTTTTTTTTTTTTTTTTTTTTTTTTTGGGGGGGGGGGAAGGGTGCGACGCCCCCACCGCACCCCTGGCTACGGGCTTGCTGGTGGTTGATGTACACCACTAGACTGTTACGGTGTTGCCAATGAACGCTTCACGCGATCGAGCGACCTCCTTTGATGTAGTCGATGTAGATGTTAGAGGGTTTGCACGTGACGTCATTGTACTCACACCACCATTTTCATTGGCTGGCAAACAAAAAGTCCAGTCATATTATAATCTTTTAGCAAAATCACGATACCAGATCACCATGATCACAGCTGATGATGACAAGAATATTCAGAACATTTATTTAGTTTAATTTTCAAGTCATGATTTGAAGCCAATCACAAGTTACAGTTACAATTACATTACAAATTACTCCAACCCCACCAAGATGGCGACGAGAACGGTTGCGTGTATGGTGCGTATCGCGTCGTGCAAACCCTTACAATTCAACCGGCTACAGCAATGGTTTCAGGCTTGCATGTGTCATCTTTTAATTGATCAACCTTAACGCTACCAAATATCACATCATTCCAAAAAGTTAAAAAAATACGTCATAGACAGGAGTTAGTTATGATCATGAAACCAGTGGTTTGACATATCGATAATGGGATCGGGATGAAGGGAGTCACGGACTCGTCTCCAGGTGAAAACTCGTCATTTGTAATAATTGCATATTTGCAGGAGAGTTTTCGCCATAAACATGTCTAGCCACTTCACTACGCCTACACTATTTCCATGCATGCTTTTAATACACCCTATTTGAATTTGACCCAATTAACACCTGGGTGAAGTATTCTATATTTATTCTTCTCTCCTCATATTGATGTGAACGAAGGAGACATCTAAGCGCGAAACTAACGCATTTGGGATAACATTGGATACCTCGAGCTTCTTCCCAAAGCATTTTATGTATTCAAATAGCCTCAAGCTATCTTCGTGACCAGTACGTCATTTACTATGCCGTCACGTCATCGGGTCTGTAGTTTTATACTGCTAGTAGATTATCAGTTCTTTGGTAAAGTTTGTGTCGTTTGTCTTTCGCATTTCGCACATTTTTCGTGATGAAATTTTCCCAGAGGGTTAGCACCTGCAGGAACTTGTTATTAGTAGGCGAGGTTGGAAACACTTTAAGACTTGAACTGTTGAGTTCAATACGTTGTTTTAGAATTTTAATTGTTGTTCTAGTGTTTTGTTTTTTAATTTTGAAAATGAGAAAAATAACGGTTAATTAAAATAATTGATTATATGCTTTTTGTATAATGAGGATTTGTGATATATCTATACCTGCGGCCCTAATTTGGTAAAACTATCTAACTTGAAATGCAACAATTTGAGATAATCACATTTGAAATTCAAACATGGGACGTTTGTTAATTTTATGCTGTTAAATGTTGTTGACCGTTTCCAGATTAAAAACATGTAGTAACTAGTATGTAGTTTGCTTTTGGAGACTTTCAAGTACCATCAATGGATAGAACACCCTCAAATTATCAAAGAAAACCTGTTAAATAAAAATTGTTCAAAAGTGAGTTAGATAGTTTTACCAAAACGGGACCGAGTCCTATATACATACACGGCATAATACACAACAGGTAGAAAACGATTTTTTTACCTTTCACCACTTGCTACTGCATAAATGTCCGCGATGCAGTTGCACATAAAAAGATACATTCTTGCCTAGTGACGCGCCATTTTGAATGCGTTTGTGGCAACGTTGACGCATATTTTGCGACATTTAGTAAAAAAAAAAGTTTAGTTGTTAGGTACGAAATTCTGTGCAATGGTACACGCATACTTCGAGAGCCTGAGCATGCTCTGGAGTCCGAGTGCCATTGCTTCACAGGATGAAGAGGTGTAGGTTTTGACCGGGATGATCACTGTCCTGTTTGTTCACTGTCCTGTTCAACAGGACAGTGAACATTCGGTGAATTTAAAAATTCATCGAATTCACTATTAGGTCTCTCTATGTCCAGGTTGCCTACTTGTTAGGTGCTTAACTAAATTGTACTTCATCCAAATATCTGATACAAAATACTGATATAAAAATTCTATTTCTACAATAGTATTTTACTGTGACTAGATGGAACATGTCTTTATTCGACATGGGCTACAGCATTTTAATTCAGGCATTTCTACAATAGTATTGTGCTGTAACTATATATTATTTGGGTCTTTATTCAGGAATGGAGTAACTTTATAGTATTGTACTGTGACCAGATGTAATTTATGTCTTTATTCAGGCATTGGGTTAAGGCAAATATCATAGGAAAAAAATTATGGCCAAAGATATAAGAGAGGCTAACGTAGTAAGGTTGTTGACCAGATCAGAGTGAAATAGCTTACAATTGTTTATTATCTTTATTTTTTTTTTGAAAGTTTGTGATTCTGAGATTCATACTTGTGTCAAGCAGATATTTGGAAAATCTGAAGTCGGAATTTCTATAAAAGATCCTGAGTACCAGTCGCTTAAAAAGATATTTCTTGTTTTGCTTGCTTAGTAGAATCGAGTGCAGGATATGTGGCACTGACGTTTTGTGGTAGTGTTCTTTTGTAGAGTTTTTGTCCGCGTATATACTCTAGGTATCTTCATTACTTCCAAATATCAGTAATTGATCTTTAGTTTATGAACATGCTGAAAGATAAGGAAATGAGCCTCTATGGCAGTTCAGTTTTATTGCCATGTTCTCAAATTGGTATCATACAGAATGTCTAGCCGCAAAGCCATGTTTTGCCGTGATATGCAGGTCAATTAAATCTACATTTAAACATTTGATTTGAATGTCTAATTTCTTTCTATTGCACTCTTGAGAATTGTGAATATTGGTTGATGTGACATCAGCATGACAGATCTGGGACACAGGGTTGTGGAGGGCATCAGCAAAG
>JXSR01S054846.1:22846-36705 GCA_000969725.1 Ophiothrix spiculata | reverse complement strand
TTAGATAGTGAGTGCCCCTGTGGGACTTGGCCCATTAAGAATATTGACAATTTTAATAGCATACGTGTAGCGCGAAATTCAAACTCATCATCTCTAACCATTTACCTACAAAAATTATTAGTGGAAGTTTCCAAAAGTTTACATGATTAATGGTACCCGATGTCACAACAGATCATACCAAAGCGAGGCTGAAATTGTCCAATTTGTAAAGATTTGACCATTTTGGAGTACACGTATACTTTAAAATCTATACATCTTGTTGGGTCAAGAAAAGACAAACAAATTTTCTTTCATGACTTTTCTTGAAGTTTGGTATTTACTGAAACAAATCCGAAAAACCGAGGGTCTATTTAGTTTGGATCGACAATAGTCATTCTGTATCAAGTTTTTATATAGTTGTAACCTAGATCAGATGTTTTGTACATGCATAAAAATACATTTCGTAGCATTTTGTAAATAATTTTCTTAAAGTATTTGTGAAAGCAAATAAGATAAATAGTTCAAAGAAGCTTAAACAGATATGTTGTCGACAACCAAAAGTGGCACATTTAAATATTATAGGAATTTTAAAATTATTTCCAAGTTTTAATAGATGTGTATCACAAAGGCTGAGTTGAATGAAAGTTTGACAAGATTCCAGGTACATTTGTCACTTCACTAAAGAGATAGGTAGATAAAATTATGAAATAGTTCAGACATGATGAACATTCACTGTGTTGCATGTATTTAGCTTATAATAAGTCGATTCCGCGCTATTGGCTAAGCTTAAACCAATGATAGGTACTACCGAGTAGATCCTAGATGCCGGATGTGTGCATATATTGCTACAGATGTATCATCAATAAAAATATGACTTGATCTAACAAAATGTTGGAACTTTTGAAACATTTCGAGGGAAAAATCAGTATTGATGTTAAATTTGGATATACCACAAGACTTAAATTTTAAATATTGTCAAAAATGTGGTTTACAGGAAGGGACACACGAGGAAGAAACATAATCATAGGCGTTGGGAGTCATGGGTTGAATCAAGAGGCCGTATGTGATGCGTCCTTGAGCAAGATACTTACGTTACATTGTCCTTTCCACTCGTTCTCCAATACAGGGAAAGGTATCCTCACTGTAAATATAACAACATGTAGAGTTGTGCTCAATCACTTCAAAAAAGAGATGTGCACCCGACCTAAAAATATTGGAATTTCCTTTTATCTCTTATCTAACTTATAATATTTCCGACTTTTCGTTTTCATTGATAGCAATACTAATTTTATTTTATCAAGTGTGTTTTCAGTTATTGTAGTCCTAGAAAGCAACCGCTGGTTCATTATTTTCATTAATCAGCAATAACAATTAAAACCAAAATATTGATTTTGAGAATTGTTTGGAATATAGGTCAAGTACAAACACTTCAAACTCTTTAGAAATCTAGAAGGTCAACTAGTGATTCATTTTCCATGTGAATGAATACTTCCCTGTTATACAAACATGAGGTATAAAAGTTCTTAATTATGTATCATTTACCATTAATTCGCCTTTGTTCTGCTATTGAAATACAACGACTCAAAAAATTAGATCGAAATCAAAACGGTGTTACTGCAACCTTACAGCATGCCAGCTGTGCATCGCAACTAACGTGTGACAAAACTAAAGTGTAAAATCAAAAGCGCCGAATTCAACAGCCGTAATGACCACCACGGCAAGCAAACCGTAGGAGTTGAGAAATATCATTTGTTTTTTCTATATATTCTTAAATGTGAAGTGATATTTTTTGGACATTCAATATGAATATTCTTTATTTCACCAATCAAACTTATTAGCTTTGGAACTCAAGGTGTCAATATAGCAGAATCAGTAATAGTGTCGATAGACCTGTAATAATGTCTCATTCAAGGACATGAAGTGAATTTGCCATGAAATTAGCTCTGTCCATTTCTCCTTATGTGTTATGTGAAAGTTGATTTTGATTACGCTTAATTGTCCTCTTGACCGTGATATTTTTAAGCTTTCTGTTCAAGATATGACGTATGTCGAGAGTGTGCAAAAGTTGCACTGGTGATTGAAAACGCGCTTCTCTTTAATAAATATTTTGGATATTTTGCCATTTACGGATGGCGTTATCATCGTAATTTCGACGAACGGTATAACTTGGAATTTGTCCCAATAGTCTCATATCTCATCGCAAAGACATGGCTGCTAATGGATTATCGGTGGTATCGAGTTTTTCAAATGTCGGAACTACCGCCTCTAGAGATGATGATAAGTTGGGCCCGGAAACAAAAGAATGACGTCTCAAAACATGAAAAACTATGCGCGACAAGATTGTGCAGTTTGATGGTTTGGTAAAGTAGTTGATTGATTGCTATATACGATCAGCTAGGAGTATTTTAGGTACCGTGGTGTCTACATGATAATTATAAATGCAAACTGACAAACGTCTTTAATTTCATCAAAAATATTAAGACGGTGTTGATGACAAGTTATCTGTCTGGTAAATAACAAATTTGAGATCTTGATTGCCAGTATCTTATGCGTTCCTTTTTAAAAAGACATTTCTTGTTTACTTTAGTAGCGTCAGGTGCAGGATTGTGCATAGGCCATTGAGTAGTAATGTTCTTTAGTAGAGTCCTATCCGCGAATATACTTTAAGTATCTTCATTACTTCCAAATATCAGTAATTGATCTTTAGTTTATGAACATGCTGAAAGAAAGGGAAATGAGCCTCTATGGCAGTTTAGTTTTTATTGCCATGTTCTCAAATTGGTATCATACAGAATGTCTAGCCGCAAAGCCATGTTTTGCCGTGATATGCTGGTCAATTAAATCTACATTTAAACATTTGATTTGAATGTCTAATTTCTTTCTATTGCACTCTTGAGAATTGTGAATATTGGTTGATGTGACATCATCATGACAGATCTGGGACACAGGGTTGTGGAGGGCATCAGCAAAGGTGTATAACCTCATCAAGCGAGGCGCTCTGCTCTATCAAACAAAACAGATGCTAGAATCACTACAATACATCAGATTGCCCATGCTTGATACTAAATTCTTCTGGCGCGAGATATTCTCTACAATTTAACCTTTTCCGAACTACACGTATTGATCGAAATGAATATGCACATCAATTAAACTAATCGCAAGCTTTGTAACAAAATTTAGCAAAGATCAAAGGTCAGTGGGCTGCTTTTTAAAACTTCATTGTAATTGGTTGCACAAATGAAAATGTTGTATTTTAGCTTACTATCAGCCAATCAAAACGGCGAGTATATATGGCCAATTGCACTTGCGTGGTTAAAAAGAAGAAATAGTTTGGAATCAGCAGATGGTTCTGGCAATCACGTCCAAATGATTTTTCCGTATAGTTTGGTATCAGATGGTATAAATTATAGAAAATAGCCTGGCTGTGTGCAAAGATCATTCTTAATCAGATAGATAGAATAATTGTTTGTTTAACTTTGTTGGAAATACATACCGGAAGTAGAGGTGGCGCCATGATGGGTTTACTGATTATTAATATGATTATATGAACATGATGAAGGGTGTCAGGAGTGGGACAAACATTTTGATGACATTGACATCTATATCTGTATGGATGCATTCATTGATGCAGCTGTCAGAAGGAACATCTTTGGTCATTTTTTCTTTGTTTATTTTCTTCAGTATGTGCTTTTAGTTTCTTTCAAAACACTTTTAAGGACTCATACTCATGAATGCAATAAAATATATCTTTAACAAGTAATTGTCACTTTATATCTATACTTGCCTTTGGTAGTAAAATAGTATCAGCGTTTCTTTGCCAAACGCATAAGTTTTTTTTCGACAATTACATAAGTTTCTTTGATGTATGATTAAAGAAAAAATACTTGTATAAAACAATCAGCCTTATTTCTATAACTAACAATTATTAGCAAAATGTTTTCAATGTTGATAGCAATACCATGATGCGAAAGACCGAGTGAAACCTTTCTTGATCAGGCTTATTCCTTTAAAAAGGGATGGGTAATCTATATATAAGGTTTAAACATTTTAAGAAAAGTGTATGCTATACATTGTTGAAAGCGTGCTTTAACCCTTGTCTTACCAACGTATATTTTGTAACATTTGTTATCAACCGGGGGTTGGGGTGGTTTCCATCCCACTATGAAATTGAAATTGGAGCGCTAAAAGTTGCTTTGCTTTAAACCATAGTATAGGGTGGGGTCTCCTCTATCCATTGATACCAAAATCATGAAAATCGGCCAATGCGTTACGTAATTATGACGTCATAAGTACTTCCGAGTCAGAAAAATCACGATTTTGGGCAAAAATGGCCACCAAATCGAAATTTTGCTGTAAAAGATAATATTTTACCGGGTTCTTTGCTTATAAAGAAGGGAAATGGTATTTCTAATATATTCTGTAAGTTTTAGGTGAATACAATACAGATATTTTTCAAAATGGCGCCTTAAAATTTTCTTAGGTGGCAACCACCCCCATACCTTCTGACTTTGACGAGGCACCCTGATCCCCCTGAAGGTGGTACCTACTATTTATTTTCGCTACAATGACCGCATAGGATGAACTTACAACTACCCAAAACCCCTAGGTCATATTCGTTTGGGTTTTTATGCGACAGGGAATCATCCGATAGGGGGTGGGGTGGTAACCACCCCACCCCCAACCCTTGGTAAGACCAGGGTTAATAATAATGTCTACCGTAATCATTACCCTGCCGCCACAGGCGCAGGGTCTTGTCTTCTTTGTGTTTCTTCTTTCTTTCTTTCTTCTTTCTTCTTTCTTCTTTCTTCTTCTTTCTTCTGTCATTTTCTAACGCTTATAACTTCAACAGTTCTTGACGGATTTTGACCAAACTTGGTCACAACAACACTTACCCCGGCTGCTACAAGTCATGTGACCTTTGACCCCACAAAGGTCACACAGGGGTCACAGGGGTCAAAAACGTGATTTCACAAAAAAGTTTTCAACTCATCAGGGTTTAGTTGTACGACCTTAAGATTTGAGCATATGAAGCAGCATATGACTCAAAATAAAAATAGTGCTTTTTAGTGTGACCCGAGGTCACATGGGGTCACACGGGTCAAATATTGATTTTTACCAAAATCACCATAACTTCTACAAACAATGACGGATCTTGACTTAACTTGGTCAAAATAATCTTTAACTCTACCCCAACATGTCATGTGACCCATAGGGGTCACAAGGTCACATGGGGTCACAAGGGGTCAAAAACAAGATTTTTACGAAAACGTTTTCAGCTCCACAGGGTTACATTGCATGATTGTATAAGTCATGTATAGTAAGTAGCTCATGAGTCTTAACACAAGTTGTGCTCATTGGGGTGACCCGAGGTCACATGGGGTCACACGGATCAAATATTGATTTTTACCAAAATCACTGTAACTTCTACAAACAATGACGGATCTCGACCAAACTTGATCAAAATAATATTTGACCCTACCTCAACATGTCATGTGACCCATAGGGGCCACAAGGTCACATGGGGTCACAAGGGGTCAAAAACGTGCTTTTTACAAAAACGTGTACAGCTCGTCAGGGTTACATTGCATGATTGTATAACTCATGTTTAGTAAATAGCTCATTAGTCTTAACAAAAGTTGTGCTCATGGGGTGACCTGGGGTCACATGGGTCAAATATTGATTTTTTACCAATATCACCATAACTTCTACATACTATGGCGGATCTTGACTAAACTTGGTCAAAATAATCTTTGACCCCACCCCAACATGTCATGTGACCTACAGGGGTCACAAGGTCACATGGGGTCAGTACACACGTCTTTAAAAAAGTCAGTGGCAGGGTCCGCGTCACTCCAGTGACGCAACTATATCTAGTTATATTTGATTTTGAGCAAATGTTGTTCCTTTCATGTTGCATTGTTTATTGAGATTTGGCACGATTAGCATTTTGCCTTATAACTTGCTTTAACATTGTGAATATTGCCATGGGATGTTGTTTGCATGCTGAGTTTGAATCATTTGAATTGAACACCAATGGTCACTGCTTCTTTACAGCCAATGTTTACAAAGGCCAGAGTTTGTTCAACCATATCATGCATATGGTGGAACACACATCTAGCAATCCAATCTATTTGATCAAAAATCAAGCGTGCCCAACCCGCCCGGTAAAACCAAGAAGATCCCTACATGCTTCACCTAGCCTAGCCCGAGTGTGAAGTCTCCAACAGCTTCATATAACAGTGTTCACAGATCCACAGATGGGACACACATCGTAATATAACAACATCCGGCTCGCTATGGTAAAGAGCAAAGGCGCGTTGACACATTTTGCGTGATATGCAGACCTTTTACCGTCGCTACATTATTTCCCATCACTTCATATTTGGTATCTGTGCGATCACAGTGCATTCTTGCTGTCATAAGACATGTAGATAAAAGATCTGAGACAGTAAATTGAGAAGATGCAAAGACGAGAGATCGTCTTCCCTTACGCACGTGTGGCATATTGTGTCAAGTGTAATCCTTGATCTGATATATGTAAGATGTTGGTTTAGCTTAAAAGAGCTAGTCAATTTATACCTACTGTAATTTTAGTAACTGACTTAAAAAGTTAATGAATTAAACTTCAGATTCTCTTGTTCTACATACAAAAGGTTTTACATGTCCTTCAATGTCGCAGGTGTGTCTTACCTTGTCGTACGTTATCGTAAAATGTCAGTATGTCCGGCGATATGTGTCAAGTTCGTCAAGACATATCAGAAAACGCGATTTTCAAAACTTGAAAGCTTATTTGTCACATAAAAAATGTCTTATGCTGCTTTCATACTTATTGTCGCTGTTGTAGCTTTGTAGCTCTATTGACTGTTCACAGTTTGGTAGCTTTGCAGTTTTGTCGCTTTGCAGATTTGCCGCTTCATGTCGTATTGAAAGTTTAATTTTAATATTTCAACTCGAAAAAAAGTTTTTGTCGATATCGATTATCTCAGCGAAATGTAGCTTTGCCGACAACCGGAATTAGCGACGGTTAAGTTTTTTTACAAAAAATAGACATCAAACAGCGACAAAGCTACAAAACTAGTATGAAACTAGCCTTGCTCCAAGGCCCGGGCCATCTAATTTTGAGAATATCAAAGAGTCATAACTCTTTACCTCCAGAGGGCCGACTGTTATTTTAAGTATTCATTCATTCCTAGAGCCTTGTTTGTTTTTAAAATTATAACTCATCATAAAAAGCTATTATCTACCCTGCAGAAAGACTTAAAGTGTCATCAATGGCTAAAATTATAAAATAAATGGATTACTTAATTTTTCGTCGTGTTTGTCTTTGTTCATTGTCCCTGTTTTCACGCGCTTCGAGATCCTTCAGGATGATTTTTGCGCGTTATAAGAACGCTTTATTATTATTATTATTATTATTATTATTATTACTTTTAAAAATGAGGGGCTGTCAGCTCACAAAACCATCCATACACATGCAAGTGCATTCAGAATGTGTCTTCATTTTTAATCTGACTTCAGGACACCATTTAGGCCTATGTCTAGTTGAGAATTGAAGTCAGTTATCAGCAAATTATGATCACACAACATGTTATTCTAGCCATGTTTAAAAAAAAATACCCAGAAAAAAATTACATAGGCATACAGTTTGTGCGTACTAGCTAGCTAAAAGACAGATTTTTATACTAGCATGTACTATGATAGGCCTACATAATCAATTACCACCCAACACCTAAAATCATAACACATTTTGCAGCACTTAGCTAAGCATCTTAGATATATGACTATTATATGTACTAGTATTACACCTACCAATATTAACATTTTAGTTTCCAATACTAGAGTAACAGCGTAGAAGGAAATGTTGGTAGGGGTTGTATACAACTCCTAAGCACTTGAAATTTGAAATGTTATAATTTCATACAGCCTGGTCTTATGCTATATCACAGATTTTTGGCTAATCTATTAGGCCTACTTTAATACATATAGGTGTGTGCTTAGAATGTATGCATGGGCTTTGATTTTATCCGCCTTTAACAAAGGCTAGTATGAAACCAGCATCACTTTATTGATCTTAAACTTCGTAATTGTAAAAATTATATTTTCCTATTTCTCGATCTCCTTAATTCTAAATCTCACAAATGCTTATCGTACAGGTATTAAATTATGTGCTTTGTTCAATTATGTTCAAAACAAGCTTGATGAAAAGTGTTGGAAAAGTTTATCATTTGCATTGTTACATAGGTGAGATATTGAAATTGAAACGATGTTATATCTTCATGATCTTAGAAACACGAAATCAAAACGTAACGCATGAGTGACTGCGATTACATCCATTTTCAATTTCAAAAATGTAATAAATGCGATGTATGACTTAATTGATAAAATAAAAAAATGCTTCTTATGCTTCTTTTTATTTATCTAAATCATGCATATTTCTCTTCGGATGCAATTGACGAACTTTATTGCCAATAATTCATACATTCGGTTCAATTATTGTTGTTTAAAAATGTCAGCGATGGCAAAGGGGGATGACAAAATCTTATTTGGTCATGTTGAACATAACCACGTGACTTTGAACCACGTATACCAACAGTGTTCAACACTTTAGCTAATCTGAGATTTACAATCGCGATATAATTTTCTTGTCAGTACCGTAGGGTAAATCATTACGCTAAAAAGAAAATACAATTACGGTAGCCACTCCATATCAAAGAGCCAAGGCGTGAGGTGCGTTATTCAGGCTAATTTGTTGGGCTAGTCAGACCTGTGAAAATCACGCAGATGTATTCGGCGAGGTGTTAGAGTGCCCAGCAAGAGCCGGATTTTGATCCAAGCGAGGCGATTACATCTTTTTTTCATGGAGGAGTGGATGCAGCGGGAAAAGATAACACATCAGAACGCTTAACTTATAATTCCATGATGAAATTTTCATCTTTTCGCCAGCTACCTGACTGTTAGAATAAACAAAAAGCTTACAATATTAGTACAAGTGTTATTATTGTATATTTGTATTTCTTGACAATTTTCAATATTAATAACGTTAACAGCATGGCTTTCTTTGCATTAGTTCCAATGCATAGTTAGAATCGGATGGATTATAGCACAGTCAAATGGTTAAGAAAAACAATGTTCATAATTGCGTTATTTTACAGTTTACTTGAGTGAGCATTTTTTTTTGACAATTACTAATTTTTTATGAAAAAATACTTAAATCATGTCAAGTGATTTATATATCTATCAAAATGACGATGTATATTACAGCACAAGTTAAATATTTTGAACTACCTAACATGATGTATTTGGAGCCAAAATAAAATGATTGTGATTTTATAAACATTGTACAAGACAAATTTTCAATATAGTTATACAGGACAAATTTCCAATATAGGTGAAGACATAGTTGTACAATGATGAGAAGCGGTAACTTTTACCTATAATATTTGCCAGGCATATCCCAGTGCAATTAGGCGATTCCATAATTTCACCTTTCTGCTGTAAATGCCTCGAAATACGTAAAGATCATAATAGCATATCCAATCAAGTCCATGGACACTGAAAACTGTTTAGTTCATATTGCATTACTGTTTTTAAGATCTAATAATGACTTCGTGACTTTCAGATTGTCCGTTGTAAATATTTTGTATATGTATAAGTACCTCTTGCACAATGGATGATCTTTCAAGGACAGTTATTGCACCATGGACAAAATTGCACCTGGAAATAGGAATGCTACATAATGATATAATATCTACATGTAATTGAGAAAAGTTGTCACTGCGTGTGAAAATAAATCTGCAACCAAACCTTAATAACTTCCTTTCAATTTCTTCTAATCCAATTTCTTGTAGTGTTTATTTTCCACTTTCAAAATAGATATTCCTGATGCAGACAAGAGTAAGGAAAATTATTGTGCATTCATAATCCGGTGTTGATGATCGCTAGACGCTTAACTCTCCCCCATGTTAACGTCCGCAAACTGCAAGCAACTATTGCAAAAAACAATTCTCTGCAGACGTCGAGCGATATAAAGCGATGAACTGTGAATACGTTATAATATTGATAGGTTTTGTTTCAATACCAATCTGAGAGGGTGATCAGACAACACTACGAAGGTGACGAATCTACTTATACAGATACCCAACTATCACCCCAGCCATTCTCTGATTGCCTGATATTGTCATCGTATTGAGTTGAGATTAATTCACAGGGTGTTAACAAACAGCAATTCTCCTTCACACCTTTTAGGCCTGGAGATTTGGCTACGCGAGAATATTCCGATTGCAGCACGACATCACGACGCCAGACAAGTACTCTGTCCTATCACTTAGTCTGCCATGCAAAGTGAAAAAGCAGTATCTGCAATTTGGATGATAACGCATGAAAGATACAAAAGTAGTGACGTGCTGCAAATTTGGATTTCAAAAACGGGCTCTTTGGTATTTCAATCGGCCCTTTTTCTTTTGTATTTGGATAGCTCTACTTATCTTTGTCTTAATACTGCGCCAAATGGTGGGATTTTTTCTTTTCACAAAATCTTTAGAACTTGTGCCAAAATAAAGCAAAGTTGGGTGAAATATTGTAATTTTTGAATAAATGTAAAAATAAGTTTGGGATATGTGGTACATGGATATGGGTCCATTTTTATAAATTTTCAAGTGGCACGTCCCTACCCAAACCAAACTTAAGTATCCCCGGGAAAAGATCCCGGGGGCAATGACCTAGAAAGGTGGTACGGGTATGTGCGGCCCACAAGACTCCCCTTTTCACGCCTTGCCTGCCGCTCACTAGACCCCCATTTCAAACACAATCTTTAGTTCGCAAGCCCTATTTTTTAAAATGTTCAGTTCCCAAACCTCATTTATTGAAATTTAGTTCGCAATTCGCCCATATCAAGGAAAATTTAGGAAAATTTTGCTTCCAGAGCCCAAATTTAGCCAAGAAACTTAGTTCTCAAAGGTCATTTTTGGGTCACTTCAGTTCTCTAGACCCACTTTTCGGAGCCGATTTTCCGCTCTTTAGACAAGGGTGTCAGACATTTGGGCTGCACACTCCTACCAAAAGTTGGGAAAAGATGGTTCAATTGAACGCGCAATTCCACTACCAGGGTACAAGGTTATATGTACACATATTTAATGTAACAGATACTGCCTATAGTTGTGAAAAATATTGATCGTCTGCTCATTTTTCAGAAATTTTCTGAAGTGAAAGAAAGAAGCCAGCGCGTAATTAGAAAAGAAGATACCGCGTTTTTACATGGTGGAGGCCGATTCATTTGATGCTGTTACCAATTCGTTATTAATACAATTTAGATACAAAGAAATAAGCAAGATTTGGGATAACATCTTTTGTAGAAAGCAACGGGATTATTCTTCCGTCAAAAGGTAATTGGTGTAATATTTTGCACGTTCTCTCACCCAATTCGTTTAATCCTGATCGGTAAAAGACTAAATCTCCTCTGTAATATGGATTGCTAATTCACTTGCCCGCCAAGTGCTTTTATTTTCTCGCCGAAATGATAGGATTGTGACACCTTTTTAATGTGATTCTCTTTTCATCCAATTTATTTTCCCTATAAACCCAATTTAAGCCAAGTCAGTGATAAGAATAATGTAATCTTTAGGATAAATTGTTTAATAGTGCAGAAGAAAATATGATATAACCTATAACAGAATTCATCTGTATGACTAATGTATAATGTAACAGTAAGAGTACGAGGTCTAATGTAATTCACGTCTTAGATAACTTTTACTGCTTATACTTATACATATATATGTTCTTAATCATGATGCACAAAATCTTATGCACAAAAGAGAGGAGGTATTAACTGGACTTATTCTAGACCCAGGCAATAACATTAAAGCTTCATTCTGTCTAAAAAAGAAAAAAATCGTGTTAGATGATCGAAATAGGTATGTACAAATATTAAAACGGGAAAGTTGAATATAAATGTACTCAAGGTATTCTTGTTTTAAAATGTAGTGTTACTTTATTTGGTTAGAATTTATCCCAAAGTCAAAAAATATTTAGGTTTGGATGAATCTTTTCATTTAGTGGTAATATGGTCCCAAGAATCCGTCTGCCCACGCTCAATGCGTGTAAGTTGTACATGCCTTCATCCAGTGAAACATGAAATAAAGTTTCAAAATTGTTATTATACAACATAAACATATGTTAATTAATTCACTGCATCATACCTACCTAGTATTAATTATCCAACAAATATATAGTGCTTTATTAGTGTTATGCTATTGTGTTTTTCATAGTCAAATGATAGTTGGTATGAATAGGTGAAAGAGATGACCTTCGATAAGTAGTGAGAATAACATATTTGCAAGACTAAAGTAATTCAAGTGTCAAATGATACTTCGTTACTTTTGAAGATCACAAGTTTATACTCTATTCTAAATTATTTCAAAACAAAGAATTAAGTTTACAAAAGTTTGCAAAATCTTAAATGACAAAGAAGTATCGATTTGGTCTTACTCGCCACAAGATGCCTGTCAATCATGTAAAGCCTATTGTCTTCTACGACCAAAATCAAAAGCAAAGGGCATTTTGCTTTTTATTAAGCCAGTTTCTACTCTATCAACTTGGTGTTTATCTATACATTTTATTTGTATATCAACCAGCATTTAACAAATCAGTGATATCTTTAATCACCATCAGTCATTATGTATATAGTAGCATTCTGCATGAAGTTTCTATACACTAGTAACCTAGATCAAATGTTTTGTAAATGCATAACAATGTATTTGGTAGCATTTTTTAAGCAAATAAGAAAAATAGTTTGTTCAGGCAAAGAACCATTTAACAAAATGTGTTGTCGACAATCAAATATTATAACGATTTTAAAATTATTTCCCAGTTTTAATTGATATGTATCCCAAAGGCACATTGAGTTTAATGACAGTTTGACAATATTTCTTCGTACATTATTTGTCACTTCACTGAGAAAAATAATTAAATTGTTCAAATATAGATATGATGAACATTCACTGAGTTCCATGTATTTAGCTTATAATAAGTCGATTCCGCGCTATTGGCTCAGCTTAAACCAATAATAGGTACTACCGATCCTAGATGCCGGATGTGTGCATACATTGCTACAGATGTATCATCAATAAAAATATGACTTGATCTAACAAAATGATGGAACTTACGAAAAATTTCGAGGGACAAAACAGTTTTGATGTTACATTTGGATATACTACAATACTTTAATTTTAAATATTGTCAAAAAATTGGTTTACAGGAAGGGACACACGAGGAAGAAACATAATCATAGGCGTTAGGAATCATGGGTTGAATCAAGAGGCCGTATGTGATGCGTCCTTGAGCAAGATACTTACGTCACAGTCCTTTCCACTTGTTCTCCTATACTGGGAAAGGTATCCTCACTGTAAATATAACAACATTTAGAGTTTTGCTCAATCACTTCAAAAAAGAGATGTGCACCCGACCTAAAAATATTGGAATTTCCCTTTATCTCTTATCTTACTTATAATATTTCCGACTTTTCGTTTTCATTGATAGCAATACTAATTTTATTTTATCAAGTGTGTTTTCAGTTATTGTAGTCCTAGAAAGCAACCGCTGGTTCGTTATTTTCATTAATCAGCAATAACAATTAAAACCAAAAAAAAATATTTTGAGAATTGTTTGGAATATAGGTCAAGTACAAACACTTCAAACTCTTCAGAAATCTAGAAGGTCAACTAGTGATTCATTTTTCCATTTGAATGAATACTTCCATGTTATACAAACATGGGTATAAAAGTTCTTATTTATGTATCATTTACCATTAATTCGCCTTCGTTCTGCTATTGAAATACAACGACTCCAAAAACCTTTTTAATGTGATTCTCTTTTCATCCAATTTA
>JXSR01S054835.1:15532-27965 GCA_000969725.1 Ophiothrix spiculata | reverse complement strand
TGGACTGCCTTGAATTTCAATCTCTAAGTGCAGATTGTAGAAAGAAAGTATGATTATAATTCGAAAGCTGAGATTAAAGAGAATTAATGTCATAAACTCAATTTTGAAAATTGTGACTTTCCGCTCATTTTGCCAGAGCACCACTTAATATAATTTTGATTGTAACCTATCAATTAAGACCGCAGGTCTCAAATGAATAACTTATATGAGGCCATACGCAAATGGTCCAACAATGAGATATTTCGCTCGAAGTACTCAACCCGCAAGTAGCTGGCAAGTGGCCATCTCTATATTTTATGCAAAGCTCCCCATTAAATCCTACGCATTTCCAAAACAATAGGTGCATTACGGGTTTTCTGTAGGTTGCTGCAATCGTACTCTGGTAACAGAATTGTAATTTGACTGAGATTGCGGCTGTCGAGCTAGTCAAGCATGCATTGTTCTATGCTTATTTATGCACAATTTGGCGGAAAAGTGTAAGATTGCGTTGTAGTCGAGTGATAGTAGCACGCGACAAAACATGCCGCGGAATCACCATGCATTCGTGCAGCGTCGGTCCAGGCATGGCACCTGCGTGGCGCAATCGCCGAACTTTTAGGGTGCAAATAGACTAGACAATCTAGATGGACCTCACAAACGAGCGCGTAGGCGTGAGGTCCATCAATTAACTTACACACCAAACCCCCTGTTGGGTTTCTCTTACAGAAAATTGGTAACCAGTCAATGCTAGCTAAACAAATAGAGGTTTTATATAATAGATGCTTATGTTTGACTCAGACTTGAATAATAGAAGAAATGCAAAGGTTTTTGGTTAACACAACCTGCCTTTTCTTGAGTTAAAGGGTGGTATCAGATTTCACTTGCTTGGATTTCCAAGGCATGGTTTGTTGTAAGTTGATGGACCTTACACTTCGCATTCGCTTGCGAGGTCCATCAAGATGGACTAAAACAGACATGTTGGCCATCTGTACTTTTTTTTTTAAATCTTTGGCTGCAATGATATACTGGGGTGAGGTATTCTGTAGGACAAGTCGTCATGTATGTGCAAGAAAGTCGTATCTGTAATGGCTGCTTAAGTTATTTTTTATTCAACAACTTATCATTTAGGATGCAAACAGTTCCTCATATTTTCTCTGCCATATGCCAGAGGCTCTTGAAATCAAGTGCCACTAACCCAAGACTGGACATTATCCAATGTACAATACGATTTTTTGAAAAAAATGGCAGCTATTGCAGATACGACTTTCTTGCACTTGCATAACAAAGTCATGGGGTAGCTGCACTTTATCTAGAGTATTTTTGAAGGACTTGTGTTAGTTTAGTCCGCCAGAATACCCAACTTTTATTGATTGTGTAATTTTGGTTAATCTCTTTTTAAGTTGATGTACCAGTACCAGAAGTACCTCCATGTGAATTGTGTTGGGATAGAATAGACCAGATAAAACCCGTCACTGAGTACAAACTGCACAAAGGGTAAGTGTTACCCCGGGGGGGGGGGGGGGGGGCACTCAAGTATAATGTTGCAGGCATAGCGTGACCACAGTTTTTCAAAACACCCCTAAAGGGTTGAGGGTTTTGAAGCCAAATATTATCCTTTTTCCCCTATTTACACCGTAAATCGGGATTTTATCGATACTGTTTTCACACTAGGGTTTGAAAAAGTACCCTATTTTTTGAAAATTGTCCCAAAATTGCTGTTTTTGATACCCTAAATGGTGTCACCTGATACACCCTCAGGCATCAAAAACAACCCTAATTCACCTTTTTCTTAGTCACGCTATGCCTGCAACACTATATTTGAGTGGCCCCCAGGAGTGTTACCCAACAAAGTAAAAATGCAGTATGTGCATTGCAGATACATTGCAATTTACTTCCTTTTCCCTTGGAGAAATCCCGCAGAAATAAGCAGTGATAAAATAAGAAATTGTTATAGGGGAACCGATACTCTCCGCCATTTTGATTTCACCGCCACCGTGTGAATCCTATGGGACAGCAGCCATCTTGGATTGTCGCTCATGGAGGGTGAGTTATTGTACCTTCGGCATTTTATGGCTCCTCGTGCAACACTTTGAGGGTCTTCGCAACTGATTAGAAGGAAAATTGAAGTAGTTTGATCAGAGCAAGTCGCAATACACGCTACTTGAAACGCAGACACGGTTTGCGCTTGAAACAAAATGCACATGCTGTATATGCGCCAAGTGATGAATCTGCCTGGATATCGGGCCAAACTCTGAATATATCTGAAGGTATATACAATAACTCTGCTCCATGAGCGACATAAGATGGCGGAGAATATCAATTCCCCTATAAAATTCCTTGACTATATCTAACATGTGTACATACAACTTTTTACACGGGAATGAAATAAAGTGAAATGATATGTTTAATGGATGTATCAAATCCATTAAACATAACATTTCACTTTTCGCTATGCTTTATAAATGCACATACTGCATTTTTACTTTGCGGGGCAGAGTGATTCTTTTGACTTTTAACCTGCTCAATTCTCTCCAGACCTTGAAGGCATGTCCATTAGTTATTATAGGCAAAATAGAAATTATTGAACCATAATAGATTAATAACTGCATATTACTTTACTTGACACAAGTAAAATTGTACAACAATATTGCACTGCGTGCTGAAGTTAGAGTAAATTAGTTGTCCGCACTCACGAGGCGCAGCCAAGTGAGTTGGACAACTTCGACTTCAGCACAAGGTGCATTATTTTTGTACAATTTCACAAGCGCCAAGTAAAGAGCAGTCATTAATCTAATTCATACACGACAATGATAAGAATAAAGTTTTAAAGAAATTAAACGGCATAATTATTTTAAAATGTGTTTGCTATTTCATAAAGCATACAAAATACAACCATCCATCGTCCCACGTTAATCATTGTAATTTAGATTTACCTTTCTTTTAAAATGAAACTTGAAACACGAGCGAGCATGTTATACGCGTACGCGTACATGGAATTGTACAACACACTACGTGACATGCAGCGTGCAGCTAGACAAGATTAATGAATGCGTAAAAGTTACCAGCTGTCCAATTAGATTTACAATTTCAACGCGTACCTAATGCAGAGGGTATGAATTAAACAAAAATCCATGGTAGAGGTTGCATTTACAAACAATAGGGCCCTACACTCTGAATTTTATTTAAAAGAAAATAAAGGTCAGGGTAGGGACAGAAAAAAAGAAAACATTATGGAAAGTCAATGTTAAAATCACCCATTGGATATGACAATAAACAAAAATACATAGTAGTGTTGCATTTATAATTACAAGTAATGAGCCCTGCAATATGGATTTTTGTTTATGCTGTTCAATAAAGTTTTGGGTTTGGCCTTCTATAAGTGATGCCCACAGTTTTTAAAATTTTGAGGTAATCAGGTTAGTTGCAAGTTTCGAATATGAAGTGAACGTACAAATGTCAAAAGGTACTGCACTTTCAATGCAATCAAATTTTGTTGGAGAAATACGGCAAGCACTTTTTTGATACATTGATGGCCTGCAGATTTAAATCATATTGAAAAGTTACTACAGGTTAACACATAAAATCATCTATTTACTAGACTGTGAAGCTAGTTTATAGTACCAATCAATACATCTCTGTGGAGTGTGTGTTCAACCATCAATTTAATCAATTACGTACAACAATAGACTCGACTGCAGATTCCACACGCAACCAATTTTCAGGATAAATGGAGCATTCTTTTTACACATTCAATTTGTTTTAAATATCAAATTTACAGACTTTGTTTAAGTCCAATCAAGTCAAAACAAATACGACAAGCATAATGAATAGATGTAGTTTATGGAACTGCATGTCATAGGCCTGTAGCATAGATTGTTTTGAAGTTTGGGCAAAATGAAAATAGGAAAAGGCACAAAAAAAGTTGTGTTTTTTGCTGTTCACAATTTTTAAACAGAAATTATTTTACATGGGTTTAGACAATAAAAATAACAAATTCCTGAAGTTTATAAAAATCAATGTCATAGCTTTATACCAGAGAGATGTAAAATAATTTTACATCTCTCTGCTTTATACATTGTTTGGTTGAAGAGTTAGTTACATGCAAAAGTTTGAGATAAGCCCTTTTACCTTAACTGTACCAATTTTTCTATATGTAATGCCCTCAATAGAAACTTACTGGACTGGTAAACCAATTAAATGATGTATTGAAGGTATTGATTTTTTTCTCTTTCGGTGACTATTATGTTTTCTCCAATATTTTTACGGGTTTTTCAAGGCCCATCTTAACATCCACATACTAAAATACAACATGAAAGGAGCTTGGTCCTATTTTTCAAAATTTGGTTTTCAATGTGATATGAAAGAAGACCATTCGAGAGATCTAAGTTCCAAATTTCAGCTGAATTGGTCAAATCATTTTGATTTTATGGGTAATTGTGTATTTAAGAGCCGCCTATATGTTACTGTGTAAAATTAATTATGATTACCATAATAAGACACATTTTCATATATATCTCCAAAACGGAACATCACTCGGCCCTGAAATTTCACATGCATTATGAGAAAAATATGAGCAACATTTTGGTACCAAAATCTCAAAAAGTTTGAAAAAAAGTTGAGGCAATCGGACCAGGCTCCTTTAATAGAGATCTCATACATTTGCATAGGGTTTTGCCACATTTGTGGTGAGCCAGTTTAAAATGATCTTATTTCTGGAACCCATTATGTAAATTAACTTTCAAAATTGAGTATTAATCCTGCAATCTTGTGTTTTTATTTCAGTGCAGTTCATGCTGTGAAGCTGGCTAGTCAAGACAGGGTCGTCTTCTCGGCATCACAAGGTAAATTAACCCTTTCGCCCAGGCGGCACAGGCAATATATTGCCTGTTTACCTGAGATTTTATAGGGTATTCATCCGCGGTATTGCCCATATATTTCAATGCTTAAATAATAATAAGAAAAGAAGTTTTTGAAATAATCAGAATATATTTTTAGTTTTCTGTGGTCAAAGTCTCGACCACAACAGTTTTGAAATCTGCATATTTTATACACTTAAGTAAGGGCATAAAATGAAATTTTTGAGCTTTAGTTAAAATTCAAGTTTTTTGAATGGGAGTTTTAAAATCTAATGACATCACGTCCTATCCCCTGCTTTGGTCCATGCAGTGTTGAAAGATAACTAAAAGTGGGTGCTGTGAGGCCAAAAGCCAGACGTGAAACCCAACAGTAGGTATCGTCGGTCACATCACGTAACGATCTATTTAGCAAAAACATGCATTGTGAGAAACTCGCATTTGAAATTCTTTCTGATGAAAATGAGCTTAATAAATAATGCATCACATATAAATAAATACATTTCAACTATATGAGATACAGGCAACTGAAAAAACTTTCCAAGTATAAGTCTTTCCAGCTTGCCATGTCTTGCAGTTATACTGCCCTCTATAACACTATTGTGGTTAATGCTACTTCTAACCACATAGACATTTCATTTTTCAGATTCCCAACTCAAACTCTATTCCCTAGAGGAGCAACGTCAACTCAGAAGTATAAGTCATTCCATCTTGTCATTGTCATGCCTTGCAGTTATACTGCCCTCTATAATGCTGATGTGGTTAATGCTACTTCTAACTCTAGACACTTCATTTTTCAGATTCCCAACTCAAACTCTATTCCGTAGAGGAGCAGCGTCAACTCAGAAGTATAAGTCTTTCCAGCTTGCCATTGTCATGCCTTGCAGTTATACTGCCCTCCATAACGCTGTTGTGGTTAATGCTACTTCTAACTCTAGACATTTCATTTTTCAGATTCCCAACTCAAACTCTATTCCCTAGAGGAGCAGCATCAACTCAGAAGTATAAGTCTTTCCAGCTTGCCATTATCATGCCTTGCAGTTATACTGCCCTCCATAACGCTGTTATGATGAATACTACTTGTAACTATAGACACTTCATTTTTCAGATTCCCAACTCAAACTCTATTCCCTAGAGGAGCAGCGTCAACTCAGAAGTATAAGTCTTTCCAGCTTGCCATTGTCGTGCCTTGCAGTAATTCCAAATGCGAAACAAGCGCTTGTTGGTTCATGGGATAACTCGGTGTAAGTATAAAACAAAACTGCTAAAACTTTTTTTTTTCATATTTCAAAATTTAACCTTTTGAACCCTGGCCATTCCAGTGTTCTGGGTTCTGCTGACCCATCGGGCCAGCCAGAAAGTTTAAAAACACAATATAACTCTTAAAACTTACTTTGATTTTGATTTCCCTTGCTTTACTTTTTCAATTTACAGTAATCTGAGTTGTTACACTATGGTTGTTACAGGGACTGTCTTTTGAAAAATGCCAGGCGAGCTGCAAATCACTCTCCTCCAGATTTTTAGGTGAGCTGTGGGAGAGCGATTTGACATAATTTAATTTGCAGGGAATTGTATCATTCATATTCTGCCTTGCAATTGTTTATACCAATGGTGGGCGAGTGATAAATAACTCTTCTCACCTTCATTTAAGGAGAGTGATGCCGAGTAATCACTCTCACTACACCTCAAAAGACAGTGCCTGTTGTTAGGCTGTACAGACCATGAATTTCCCGTTTGAAGTTAGAGCCATTTTTAAAACAGACAATTAATTTTGCATTTCAGATACCTGTATTCAATAGACTATGGCCGTGACTAGACTATGAATTTCCCCTTTAAACTCAACCATTTTTAAAACAGGCGATTAATTTTGCATTTCAGATACCTGTATTCCATAGACTACGGCCGTGTGTTGGATACTCTTGTGGCCCATGATGATGCCGTATCAGCCTTATGGCATCAAGAAAACATGCTGATTACAGCCTCCTGGGATTCTACCGTCAAAGTGTGGCTGTGCAGCGGATTACAGAACAATAGCAATGGCAAAATGGAGGCGGAGCTCATGGCAGAGTTAGATCATGATACAGGGGTACGTATAGCAATTAAGTTATTTGTTGTTTCTTTTGTATGTTTATTATTTTTCTTTCATATATTTTCCAGTACTTTTGATATAAAATTGGATGGCTTGAGTTTGATGCAAAAAGATATCGGTCGAGCTATGAGTTTTACCAAATATCGTGCCAGCTCAATATTTTTGAAAAACTCATAGCGAGACCAATATCTTTGAGAGTATCATGCAAAAAAAAAAATCAATCCAATTTTATCATTATTATGTTCAAAATCTGATATTCCATATTTTGTCAGCCATTGATATAGCTCAATCCCTTCTGGGTAAAGTTCAAAACTTTTTGATACCCCTCGTTCAGAGACCATAGTGCTGCTTGAGTGGTAGCACATTTTGAAGGCTAGCTCATATTAACACCGGCAATGAAAAGGCAATGCCAGTTCAGCTTTTCTCAAACTGGCTTTTTTGTTGATGCATTTGATGTTGCATATTGATGTCAATTTATAGGCAAGCTCAAAAAATTGACATTTTCATACTCGAGAGCATTTACTATACTATACTGTACTATACTATACTATACTATACTATACTATACTAAATGGCTTTTATAGAGCGCTATTACAAATAAGAACATAGCGCTGTACACAAAGAGCAATAAAACAAAAACTGAGCAAAAACAGCAAAAAGCTTGACAAATTACTTAGAATACAAATATGTCTTAAGACTACACATTTTAATGAAGCAATGTTGTGAGATTGCCTGATTTTAAGAGGCAAAGAATTCCAAATGGGAGGAGCTGCATTACTAAATGCAGTATCACCGGCTAGAATTTGAGATCTATTTACAGTGAGTCTTGGCAAGTCAGAAGACGAGCGGAGATTACAGCCTTTAGGAGGAATATAAACATTGAGAAGTTTAGCTAAATACATATAGGCGCTTGATTGTTTAGACACTTGAAAACAAGCAGCAGGATTTTGAAAATGATTCTTTCTTTTAACGGGAGCCAATGGAGCTCGGCTAACAGAGGCGAAGTATGATCCCCTTTTCTGGCACAGAAAACCAGCCATGCGGCTCTGTTCTGCAGAGTTTGGAGTTTATGAATGGAAGAAGTGTTACAAAGCAATGCATTTGCATAGTCTGGAGATAATGAGAGCTTGCACTGCTTGTTTACAAGTGTCTTTGTCAATGTAGCGCCTGATCCTGTATAGGTTGTGAAGATGAAAGTTAACTGATTTTGTGATGGACAAAACATGATTAAACATTGACATCTATGTGTGCGCTGAGTATAATTCAAATTGAAAGACCAATATGTGGTGATAATGCAAGAGCTGAGCTATACGATGTGTTGCAAATTTGGGAGAATGTAACCCTTGTCACAAACCGTTAGTTACAGTATAGCATTGACAATGTCATGTTGTTGAATTGTATTTCTAGGTGACTTGTCTAGACGTTAACAGCACAACCACACATGTACTAGCCGGAACGAGAGAGGGCGCCGTTTACTATTGGGAGATCTCCGGGCAGTCGATTCTCAGACATTCACAGAACCATTCCGGAATAGTCCATGCTGTCAAATTCCACCCTGATGGACATCAGATGCTGTCAGCTGGGGCAGATCATTATATAAGAGTAGTTGATGTACATACCGGAACGGAAGTGTTTGCAAAAGATGCTGGGGATGAAATTAGGTAAGGGTCACATGCTCACTATATGGGTGTCACATGCTCACCACATGGACATCAGATGCTGTCAGCTGGGGCAGATCATTATATAAGAGTGGTTGATGTACATACAGGAACGGAAGTGTTTGCAAAAGATGCTGGGGAAGAAATTAGGTAAGGGTCACATGCTCACCATATGGGTGTCACATGCTCACCACATGGACATCAGATGCTCTCGGCAGGGGCAGATCATTATATAAGAGTAGTTGATGTACATACAGGAACGGAAGTGTTTGCAAAAGATGCGGGGGATGAAATTAGGTAAGAGTCACATGGTCACCATATGAGTGTCACATGCTCACCACATGGACATCAGATGCTCTCAGCTGGGGCAGATCATTATATAAGAGTAGTTGATGTACATACTGGGACGGAAGTGTTTGCAAAAGATGCTGGGGATGAAATTGGGTAAGGGTCACATGCCCATCACATGGGGTGTCACATGCTTACCATATGGGTGTCACATGCTCACCACATGGACATCAGATGCTGTCAACGGGGGCAGATCATTATATAAGAGTAGTTGATGTACATACAAGAACGGAAGTGTTTGCAAAAGATGCTGGAGATTAAATTAAGTTAGAGTTACGTGCTCACCATATAAGTGTCACATGCTCACAATATTAGAGTCACATGTACAATATAGACATTGTTTGACACAAGATTATCAGAGCCAGGCAAATCATGATATATGACTAAAGTCTATTTCTGCTATCAACGAACAACAAGTTGTGGTTAGTAAAGTATGCACTCAATAAAAGATTGTTTTACTTCAACTAAGGTGGGGTTCCCTTTCGTTTACGGGCATGTCCCCGACATATGAAGAGTGATTACGCAAATAGCTTGCATAAAGCTATTAAAATTTCCCCGTAAAAGTTTTCGAGTCAGTCAAAATTATTCAATGATATTTACTCAAACATTGCGTAGTCACAGCGAGCATTACGAGAAATGTATTAGATCGATCCTAAAATATCTATTATGTTTCAATCGGCTATGCCACTTAAGCGAGACAGTTTTATCGATACAGATTAGAGGTGTGAAGTAGATAGATGGGGTGGATTGGTAATGTAATCGATTTTATCAATTGACATTTCCTATAATAGTCGATCACTTGTCTGTCATTGATATTAAAAGCTGACGTGTTTTTTTATAATTTCAAAAATAAATATTAAACACTCGTGTATAGAAATATTAAATGTTTTATTTCATCATGATCAGTCGTTCCATTTCTTTTAAATTGTATGTTTTAATTGCAGTCCAGAGAGAAGTGAAAAGTATGTTTATTCAGGAAAGTTAAATGATTAGGCTGATCACACGTGATGTTTAAACTTTTTTCCTTAATATTTCCATTACGGTAATTCAAAAATATATTGCCCTCCTTTATTATCAAAATGTTTGACGTTTTTGAAGTTTTTTATTATTTCCATTAATTCAAAAATATATTGTTCTTTTTCAAAGCATTTATTCCCATCAATTCAAAAACATATCATGATATTGTTCCTTCTCATATATTTCAATCAAACTGAGGGAATGCATTTCGCCTATGATGAATGAGACGGATTCTCTTGCTCTGAGCGAGGCGTCAAGCAGGACCTATATTAACCCAATTTGACCGCGTCCACTCATTACCGTGAAGTGCCTCACGGAACTGCCCGTATTTTTAATCATTCTATTTCAACGGTTTCCTTTAATAAACAAATTTAGTGTTGCAATTGACGTACAGCACATGATTGAAAGCTTACTAATATTTCAGATTTCAAATATTGTTATTTTGAGAATTTTTCTAACAATATATTCTGTTAACCTATTTTTTGTCCAACAACTAGTACCATAATTTTACATGCTGTATTTGCAAAAACTTTAATTGTCCATTTAAACTCTGCATTTGTCCAATTATTGACTCATATTTTAAAGTCGATAGACCAAGAAAATTGCAGGGATAATTGGTTTTTATCCCCATCGACCTCTGATCGACCGAATCAACACTGACAAAAGAGGAATATTGATCAATCAATAAATCTAGAGGACTCAATTTGTAAACAGTTTGACATCTTTGCGAAGTGCTTAGTAGAGTATTAATGTAATTACCCACTGCAGGCCCACTGACACTTCGTAATTACCAATTTTTTTCCCCGTAATCACGGCTTCGTAAAACCATCCCGATGTATGCACAAGTGCCCGTAATCGAAAGGGAACCCCACCTAACAACATCATTATACAAGTATCAACAACCTATCTGAGACAAAACAATTGTGTGTAGACTTAATTAAAATTTTGCAAAAAATATGATAGCTTGCTGTAGTAAATAGGTTGCCAACATTTTGAAAGAGTCTACAAAATGAAGCAGTTGACATGAACATTTTCTCGACCAATTTGAGACAATTTATTTTGTTTGTGTCCAACATGGAAAGCTGTGGAACATCATGATTGAGATGGGCTTCTCGACACATATAGTAAACCTAATCCGGACCCTATATAGTGGACAAGAAGCAACTGTGAGGACAGAGTCAGGAGATACTGATTGGTTTACCATTGGCCAAGGAGTCCGCCAGGGATGCATTTTGTCACCGTACTTATTTAATATATATGCTGAGTACATCATGCGGAATGCACTTGATGGTTTCTCCGGTGAAGTGTCAATAGGAGGTCGACAACTAAACAATCTTAGGTATGCCGACGATACCACTCTTATTGCAAGAACAGCTCCTGAACTTCAAAACCTCATTGACAGAGTGAAGAGCACAAGTGAAGGGTACGGACTGTTCCTTAATGTTAAGAAAACAAAGGTCATGATTTATGGTGGCAGTCCAATCCAACCAGTGAAGGCAGATGGAGAGGATATAGAGGTGGTAAATACTTTCAACTTTCTTGGATCAGTCATTGTGGATGAAGGAGGCAGCTCCCAGGAAATTAGAAGACGTTTGGCAATGGCTAGGACAGCTGCTATCGGACTTGATGACATCTGGAAAGACAGGGGAATCACCATAACAACAAAGAAAAGCATTATGAGCGCCCTGGTATTCCCGATTGCCACATATGGGTCTGAGACATGGGCAGTTGGAAAAGCAGACGAAGGTAAAATCCAAGCCTTCGAAATGTGGTGTTGGAGAAAGATGTTGAGAATTTCCTGGAGAGAGCATAAAACAAATGAATTTGTCAGATGCCAAGTAGGAGAGTACACCCCATTATGTCAGAAAATAATTCGCAACAAACTTCAATATTTTGGGCATATCTCAAGAAGGGAAGGCGACTGTCTAGAGAAAATAATTGTTCAAGGAATGATGGAAGGACATCGCAGAAGAGGCAGGCAGAAAACCCGCTGGATAGATGGCATTAGAGAATATACTGGCCTATCTGTCAATGCAGCCTACCGTTATGCTCAAGATCGGCACAGTTGGAACGACATCATCAAAAGGGTCACAACGGGTCAGTCATGACTCATAGGACGACGACGACGATTTTGTTTTTAAAACTGAGATATCAGTTAAACCTCAACTGCAAAAATGTTCGTTGTTAACAGAAACAGACTTTAGTTATGAACATACAGGATCTTACATGTTTGCAAATGATGCTGGAGAAGAAATTAGGTAAGAGTCACATGCTCACTATAAGGGTATCACATACCAACTTCAAAAGTGTCACATGTACAAAATGAACACAGTATTACACAAAATTCTCTTGGGCAGATCATTGTATCTAGGTAGTTTACACACAAGAACTGAGGTGCTTTCAAAAGCTGTTGGGGGCGAAATAGATGATTGGGGGAGGGGGTATGGGGTGAAATAGATGATTGGGGGAGGGGGTATGGGGTGAAATAA
>JXSR01S054830.1:8147-20347 GCA_000969725.1 Ophiothrix spiculata | reverse complement strand
AATAGTTAATGCTTAATGTAAAGTCTAAAAAGTCAACTATATTTCCTTTCCACACTTTGGTAATGGTCATACTCCAGTTTCTTTAGATCCTCTTTTATTTCTATGTTGCGCCGCATAAAAGTGTTGATTTATCGCCTCTCCTCTACCTCAATAATTGAGAGATACATGATAGACATAATAGAGACTGAAAACAAATTCGCTCTTATTGAGAACATACACATATCTCTATCTCCCAGGTTGACATGACCTATATCACCAGCCAGCTTTATTCATGTTACATGGCGCCGTATAATGCATCGGTTTCTTAATTTCTTTTATGTCTATTAAAATATATAACTCAATAAAGTATTCTTTTTGTTTGGTTATTCTTTCTGTCCACATACTTAAAGTTTTCATAGGAAGCCCATTTTCATTACCGCAACATAATTCAGTTGAATCTAGACAGATCAGACAATCTTAAGCATTATACCAGGCAACATCTGTGTACTCAAGATATTCTTCCACATCTAAACTAAACATTGTGCTGATAAGTAATGGAATGAGAATTTTATATATGGCATATCAATCTTGGCAACACGACATGTCACTTTTATTCTATCACTCAGGCTGATTTTTAACTTCTGATCAAGGTGATGTATAAGGCCAATCAATAGAGGCCTTGCATGCTTTTATTGATTGGTGCCAAACAAAAGATTTGGACTGATGACCTTCCCCGTAAACATGGCAGGTCGTAGTCTATTCAACAAGACATTGTAATTAACTTATGTATTTTGATGGATGGGTTATGATCTAAAGTGGTTGGTTATGGTAACACTTATGTTAAATGCATTTAAACAATCCGCCATATTCACGGTATGATACGTCACATGCAGGGCCTCTATATATCGAGCGTTGAGAGCCACAAGACCGTATCACAGAGTAACAGAGATGACAATGAGCTAAAAACATGGCCCCAATTAGCGTAACGTGTAACGTAATTTGTGGACAAAAACGAGGTCACAAAATGAAGAATGCTGCACACCTTGTTCCCGATTAAGGGTGACACACATCAAGGACGATGTCAGTATTTATCGATATTTGAGCAGTATTCTCCATTTTGTGTCCTCGTTTTTGACATATTACTTTACACGTTACGCCATTTGGAGCCAATGATCACGTGATCAGCGAAGAAACGTTAACCAGCGACTATTGAGAAAAAGTAATTAAATGAGCTATGAAGTACATGGGGATTTCAACAATCCCTAGATCAAAAGATGTCAAGACCCATGATGAATGATCTTATAGACAATCCTGTAATTGACATACTCACGCCGTTAATGGGGCAAATCTACAGAATCGGACGGGGAATCGGAACTCAGAACAGTGCCTAATAGGGTCAAGATATTTCATCTAGTAACTATTCGGTACCGTGTTGCGTCTACAGATGGAGGATTTTCTATCAACCTTGACAGGAGTATTTTTCTGACCGACAACTACCCCTCTATTAACTTTTGGCCGGTTCCCTGTCTTTAGTTTGTGTTCCAGTCGGCATTTCATGTTAATTTATTAAAAAGACTTCAAGTCAAAAATTTAGTAATTTCTTACAATTCAAGTTAATGTACATGTACTGTCTGTCATAATGTCTTTCCATATGCAACGGCTTACATTATCATAGCTTAACAATGCAAGTAAAGGAGGTCGCACAAGCCTATCTTGATCACATAATAGTTAATGCTTAATGTAAAGTCTAAAGAGTCAACTATATTTCCTTTCCACATCTTGGTAATGGTTATACTCCAGTTTCTTTAGATCCTCTTTTATTTCTATGTTGCGCCGCATAAAAGTGTTGATTTATCGGCTCTCCTCTATCTTAATAATTGAGGGATACATGGTAGACATAATAGAGACGGAAAACAAATTCGCTCTTATTGAGAACATACACATATCTCTATCTCAAGTTGACATGACCTATATCACCAGCCAGCTTTATTCATGTTACATGGCGCCGTATAATGCATCGGTTTCTCAATTTCTTTTATGTCTATTAAAATATTTAACTCAATAAAGTATTCTTATTGTTTGGTTATTCTTTCTGTCCACACACTTAAAGTTTTCATAGGAAGCCCATTTTCATTACCGCAACATAATTCAGTTGAATGTAGACAGATCAGACAAACTTCAGCAATCTTCCTATCTATTTCTGTGTACTCAAGATATTCTTCCACATTTAAACATTGTGCTGATAAGTAATGGAATGAGAATTTTATATATGACATATCAATCTTGGCAACACGAAAGGTCATCCCTTAGGGGGCAGTCTCATTCCGGAGACCCACTTTTTCAGCATCACTATCACCCAATGACCACTATTTTTTACAATTTCATGAGATTTCATCCAAAGACTCCATGTTTTTTATATTTTTCTCGCGAATGCCAAATTTCGCCCACCAAATGCCAAATTTTGCTCACCGAATGCCACAATTCCTTATTTTTTGACCACTGAGCCGTCATATTTTTGTATTTTCTCTCACTGAATGCCAAAATCATGCTCTCACCCAATGACCCATCATTTTGTAAGCCTGTGATCTCACCTAATGCCCCAGCCTATTGCATCGCGGACCTTACACCCGTACCCATTCCATATTTGACTGCCCCCGGGCATGACACTTTTATTCTGTCAGTCTGATTTCCAACTTCTGTTCATGGTGATATATAAAATCAATCAACATATCGAGGGTTGATAGCTACAAGACCGTATCTGCATTTCAACAACCCCTGGATCAAAAGATGATCTTATAGACCATTCCTGTAACTGACATAATCACGCCGTTGATGGGGTAAATCAATAGAATCGGGCGGGGAACTCGAACTCAGAACGAGGCCTAGTAGGGTCAAGATATTTCATCTAGTGACTATTCACTACCGTTTTGCGTCTACACATGGAGGATTTCAATCAAACTTGGCATGAATGTTTGTCTGACCAATGACTGACTCCTCTATTACCTTCTGGTCGGTTCCCTGTCTCTAGTTTGTGCTATAGGCCGCATTTTGGCTCCACACGAAAAATGCTATAACTCACTTCAGTAAAGGTAATTTCAACCAAACTTTGTATGCAGGAATGTTTGTATGACCAATGGCTATCCAACTACTACCTTTTGCTTGTTTCCCTGTCTCTAGTTGTGGTTCTCGGTATGCTTTTGGCTTCACACAAAATATGTCATAACTCAACTATAATACATGCAGTAGAAATTTTGTAGAAATCGATAACTTGTCTTGGCTGGTTTAATGCTTCCGGCGTTTCTCTGTGGGTTTTTTTGTGACATATTATAGCAGTTTTCATATGGAGGCTAAAAAAATCCTCCTCCTCCTCAGGAGAACTTGAGTTAACAGATACATAAGGAGCAAAATAGGTTTACCTGCAACTCAGTAGAACTAGAGTTAACAGATACCTATAGGGAGCACAACAGAAATTATTGTAATGTGTCCTATCTAGATGGGTTCTATGGACCCGTAGGTAACATCTTTAGGGTGGGCACAAAATCAGTCTGTTGCATGGGACCCTGAAGGAGGGGGTAAACGTCATTGCAGGGGTCAAATTTGAAAATTGGCGTTTCGACAAAAACACTATCTTTCCAAAAGCATGTAATTTATAAATGACATGAAATGAAGTTCTTGGAAAAGTTCAAACTACACACAAAAGTAAAATGTATAAATAATGTTAACAAAATTTATTTCCATCATTATGAACAAAATTCGAAAAGTTAACAACATCTGGGTATTAATTTTATTTCATATTGAACAAATTGAATAATTGAGAACAAATTTTAAAAAGATGCTTTACGAATGACATATTTCAAGAATATTACGAATAAGTGTTAGTGCTCTGTTGATAATTAAAATAGCCAAGTTGATTCAAGATGTTTTAGATCTTATATAAATTAACTCTGCAATGCTTTATGCATGATATCAGTGCCAGTAGCTAGATGCATGTTTGAACCAAATCAATATACGTGATATATCCTTAGCCAAACACGGTGCGTGGGAAGCCTCAGGTAAAATCTCCAGACGAGGTGATGAAATATTATTCTAGTCAAGATGGAAAAACCAAGAAGATTGTTATCGATATCTTTCCTTCTACATGTACAACTTTATTAGACTTCAAGTTACTTCATCTGTTTACGTAAAATCTCCTTACTCTAAAAAATTGCAACGTTCTTGTAAATATACTCTGACTATTCTACAATGATACTGTCGACCGTTGAATGCTTGTAATTTCAACAGCAATAGAGTTTTCGGAATTTTCTCCTGCTTTAACCATTATCTTTAATTAAAAAAACATAAACATTAGCTTTCTATGTTAAGGGTAAAGGAATCCATCTGCTCAGGAAAATGTGAATCCTACCTATTTTTTTAATCATGAAAAGATAAATAGTTTCCACTGCCTTTACGGGGACTATCAAGGCAGCGTTGAGACCGTGAACTAAAATCTAAAATCTAAACATTAGAATGCCGTATTTTTCTTTCGTTTACATAAAAATTGCAGTTTTTGCGTCATTGGAATGCTCAATTTGTAAGTAAATTATGCAAATGCGTATATCAGACAAACTTTAGATAATGTAGATACTTAAAACAGGCAATTCACAGCTCAAACAGGGTGAACTCAGAGTCGTAATTCACGTCCGGATTTTCGGGCAAAATAACGCGGGTTTGTTACATTATCATTCAAAATCAACTCAGCATATTTATAAAATATTGTTTGTAATTCAATAAGAAGTATCAATAACTTCCCGCATTCCGGGATCACTGGTAAAAACAAACAAACAAACAAACAAACAAACACCCAAAAAATTACACATATACAAATTTGATCACACCTCATTTCTTCGAAATTACCTAATGTAAATGAGAAACGTGCTGTATTCCAAGTATTTCCTTCGATTTAAAACCAGACATTCCAAACTCTGTCACGCCTTGTGTGATATCTGTAGTTTCAGCTTGATATTGTTTAATCGATACTCTGGGTATGTTCATGATAAAGTGTGACAGCACTGACACGGTTAAGCCTTCGGTAAAAAAGCCAAAACGTGCCATGAAAATTTAGATCTCTGTTCAAATTTGATATACAGGGTGTCCGAGAAAAAAAGAAACAGAGATTTGCACCCACAGTTGATTAATTTTCATGAAATTAATTTTCATATTTTTTTTTCATTTGTATCTTCTCTTAAAAATGATATCAAAATCGTCCACACAAAACAAGGAATTTTCAAGTTTAACGTCTTTAAAGACATTTTACTAAATGTGGCTTTCTACAAAAATTGAAAAAAGGTATTGTAACATTACGGATAACTACCCTTTGCCCTCTCAATGAATCCATCTCTGTCATAATTCTGTAGAGAAGATCGTTGATGTCTCTTGGTGCCATTTGGTGTAGTTTTGAAGACTTCGGTTTTAAGGTAGGCCTTCAAGAAATCTCACTTATAAAATGACGGCAACTTGAAGGCTATCTATTCTCATTCATTCAGTAACGAAGAAAATAATGTTGCTTTGTTAAACGATGAGCTGCGTCTAGCAAAACAGTATTCCAAATCATTCAACCGTGTCAAAGAAAAGAGGGCGTAAATCTCGGTTTCCCTTTTCTCGGTTTCTCTTTTGTGGTGAATTTGACTCATGACCAAGAACACAGCTAGGTTTTATCCAAGATAAATTATGTGAAATCACCCACAGGTTTAGTACTTAACCGTTACTACCTCATATTGCTATGTGGTTTCGTCCATGACCCTCACAACAAAAATTGAAAAAGTTATTTAGTTGTATCAATCCAATATTGTATTTTTTGTAATCTTATTAGTTTTTAGTCTAATGTCATACTTGAATTACATGATGACGCACTGATTTGGTGAGTGATACAATTATACAAAGAATACATTATTATCGTTTGCATTGATTAATATAGGATGCAATAATCAAGGGCAAGGAGAGTGTGTGATTTCGATCAACACTTGTTTGTTATCTTTCGTGCTAAGCGCTGACTGTTTTGAAGTCTCATATTGCCATCCGGTAATTAGAAATTTGTTTCAAATATTAATTTGCCTCAGAGGTGACCACGTTTTCAATATCATATAAGGAATGTTGTCACGTTTATTAAACATATCTTTGTAAAAACATCAAAACTATTTTATTAATAAAGGATATTATATAATAGGAGTATATTTATGTTGACTCACGGACAAAATTATCATCAGAGCTTCAGATTACATGGATTATGTGATATTTTGTTTTAGTTTAATGGCTCTGTCACATATAACCTTATAGAGCAAAACGTACGCTCAACGTTCTGTTCCCTACTATAATTGTTCTGTTTTATGCATTGTTGTTCGTCATGTGTTCGTTAGAAGTACGTTCAATACGTTATCCACACGGTGTATACGACGGTCCGTTTAGCACACGTTAAATATGTGAAACTTTTGTACGTTATTCGTACGTTTTGCTCTATACAGTGATGTCTGACAAAGTCTTAAATACGGTCTCATACGGTGTCATACAAAGCTTTACAAATACAAAGCAAATTTTATGGTTTAGAAATCGTTCCTACCAACACGTTTGAGATTATTAATAATTCGGTCAGAAGAAGCTCGCAAGAAAAATCCTTAAGTTTATCGATCCTACCGAATTTGTAATCGTTCGTTAGGGTATTTGGCAGTGACCAATGTCCGTTCAAAGACCGACAGAACAGTTTGTAATGAATGGACTATTCAAGTATGCACAATGCAAATTAGCTACAGGCGGAACATCCCTTGCATAATAGTTGACAATGTAATCAATTGCAAAGTTCAGGTTTGTAAACCTTCCTAATCAATGTTGAAGTCTTTTGGTTGAATTAATGTGCGGTTTTAGTAACAGTGACGTTAACTTCCGTATAGCCTCAATCTACCCATTCATGAATCAAGTAAAGCACGTAGAATAAAACATCAAGGTCTCTTTACCTTACAATGTTTTTATAAAACACTTTAGGCCCACAGGAATTTAATGACATTGGCTCCAGATACGACATGTAAAACATTTGGATTCATGTTGGAACGGACGACTTTATTTCAACAATTACTTTTTCCTAGGTATTACAAAGTACATATTTGATTTATTGAAGTAACATAGAGGTATATTTATTAGACTATTATTGACATTTAAAAAAGTGGGATTTCCTGGTATAAAGCAAAGACAGTCTGAATACAAGATATGCATACTTAAGAGCCTGAGACATGTAGCCTTCAGTCTTTTTTATAATGCATTAGATTTGCATGCTTTGTGTTGCTAGCAATGACGTTGTTACCATAAATCATGTGAGTTGACGATAACAGTGGCAATCGAGTAAGAAGAGAAAATCATTTTAAAATTAGAAAGAAAATTTTTGTTCTGTAAATACACAATTTCTGTCTTTCTAAAAAAATGCAAACAAGTATCGTATTTTCATTGCAAAACTACGGTAATTTAATATATGATATCAAGTCCTTAAAAAATTATAATACCTTATATTAGAATAATTAATTAATGCAAAAGATTTAAATATAGAAAGCAATTATATAGTGATGTACCTTGATACAAGCGTTAAAACCACTGAGTAATAGCTATAAATATTCGGGAATAGCCTATGCATTGGTCGCATCATAAGGTCACGCTTTTCTCCTTTGTTTGTTTGTTTGTTTATTTCTTCTTTATACTGGGTCCATGTTCAGAGGGAAATTTGAGTATCCCTCTGTTCTTCAACATGGCCCTTTGTTATTATTTCTTCAAATACTGGACGTTATCGTTTTATTTCAGTGAGTTACTATTATGTTTTGGGCCATAATCATATCATGCTTACGATAGACAGATGGATTAATCGTAGAAATATGCTTTATAGTCAATTGCATTTACTCTCGCCTGAGGAATAGTCCGATTTGAATTTTCTGTTTCAATGTGGCGTAACGATCGACCTGATTGATTTAATGTCCACGAAGAATGAGACATGACTTGCCCTAAAAGAAAAGGTTTTATTCTATGCTGCAAATATTACAGTTGAATGTGGTTAAAATATCCTTTATGTAAAAGGACGAGAAAACGGATTACAATGTAATATTTACCAGCGCAGGTTAATAACAGTTGTATATATCCCTGCATAATTGATACTGTGGTGATCGATAGTGAAGTTTAAGGAAAAGGTTTTGACGCAATTTAGAATTTCACAATATGAATCTTGTACAAATGTGATTCAGCAATACATCCATACACCAATACTCAGACTCCTTAAAGTGAAAGATGAATCAACTGCTAATTATCATCGGATTGTCGAATATTTCCTACGTAACGTCGAATATTTCCTATCTAAAGGATCAATATGTTTGTAGACTCAATGTCTTCATTCCTCCTCATTATGTATTTCAGACAGGTTTACAAACCATTCAAATCAATGCCGAAGCCGTTTGGTTGAATCAATGTGCGTTACTAGTAACAGCGACGTGTATTTGAGTACTGCCTCAATCTACCAATGCACGTTTCAGATAGAGCGAGTAGAGTAAAACATCAAGGTCTCTTTAGTTTGCAATGTTTTTATATAACACTTAAGGCCCACAGGAAAGTCAATGACATCTGCTCCAGATACGTCGGGTAAAACATTTAGATTTGTATTATGCGTGGATGACTCTATTCTGGATTTTAAAAGCCCGTATTTTATGTATCCAGATGTTTTTACAATTTGTTCTAAATAGCTTCAAACCAACATATAAAACGGTGTAATTTTCAAAATTAAAATAGCGAGTCATCATGATTTTGTTACACATTTTGGTGCGCCCACTCATCATAAAAGCTTCATGAAATTTCAATAAATCTATAAAGGTTTTAATTTACTAATGCTGAAAACGTGAAATTTACATAAAACACATTAACGCGTTTAATAGACAAAACATCTTTATTTCAATCAAATAAATAAGCCATTAAGATAATAGATACTAGTAACACATTAGAAAGACGACTAATTCAATAAAACACTAAATTTTAGAATAAAACAATTGGTTTTGTAACTTGGTTAATTTTCGTTAAAAGATATCAACAAAATTGAATTGCCTTGGGCATATAAATTAGCAGGTTGAAATTGACAGAGCAATTCAAAATATTTAAAGTTAGTCCTTTAACTGAGGTACGTATGATTGGTAGTCGAAAAAGTTGTTCGCAATTGATAACAAACAATCTTTTACGACTTCTTTATTTTACGCTCTACCATTACATGACAGATGAATAATATATTGGGATGAAAAGTTCCCTTTGTCGTCAGAACAGAGGAGTAACAAATGATTTGGTATGTTTGGGGAGCCAAGGTCGTACGTGAATTCAATCGTTGATCTATCTGCAACCTGAGGTTGGCATCCTCGTTCAAAGCATTATGGTTTGTTGCATCTAAAATCGGAATATTTTGAATTGCTCTGTCATTCACACTCAAGAGGGATCCATTACTAGGATAGCTTGGAAACAAATGTTGTAAACTAAATTTGTAATAATAGGCCCTGCGATCATTGGGTAGTCAAGATATCAGACGGATGATATTTATAACGGGACAATAAAACTGTGAATTGAAATCAGAAAAGTAGAGCATGTAAAAACAAGCTACTGACACCCAAACCAGTTATGTAATGGTAAACGACGAGAGACAATGAATTATTAATATTATACATCTCTGGAAAAATGGTTTTCACTTTACCTCCATGGTACTTTAAGGTTCGCGAATGTCATAAAGTTTTATTTAGTTTGTCCTTATGAAAAATCATTCCAAGTACCCAGTAATGTCAGATGGAGCCAAGCGCAGGCATCATCTGCATGGCATTGACAATTTCAATCAATAATGATGCTACTATCGTTAGCCTTATTGCCTCAATTCCAAATTACTGGGTTAAGATGTTGTTGTTGGTCGATGGTTGGTGGTTGATGCATGGTATTTTATTTCAGTTCAATCAGTGCTTTTTCTTCGAGAACATCAAGATCGTCTTATGAAATGGTTATAATTCAGGGATGTTTTGTATATAGACTTTTTTAAAACTCTATACATGACTGCATAACAGAATAAATATAACAATAACTAGTCATTCTAGTAAAAACTTAATAACCCCGATCATCGTATGAGCTTCATTACATTAGATGTAATGTGAAGTTTCAGCAAATCTATATAGGTTCCAATTTCCTCGGGGTAAGAACTTAACATTTACATTAACCACGTTTTGCAGGCCCTGCCTGTCAATACGAAAACAAAAGTGTTTGTTTTCTATCAAATAAGCCATCCATATAATTTGACATACATCAAACTTACTTATCTCCTAAGTCTATTTCATTCGATAATTACATTTGTCATGTTTGTGATTCGGTTGTATTTTCAAGTAATATCAAACAAAATTGTCTATAGCAAGGAAGATCAGCAATTTGAAATTATAGCAAGCAGTGGTAAAAGAAAGAAGTCACGCTCGTTTGATTTAGGTTCGTTTCATGTACCTAAGTGAATCACTAAAAAAAGGTTCTTCAAAATATGAAAAGGAAAGACAATATATGGGCACCTTCCATCTGCTCCGAAAATTTGATTCTAAACTGTTTTTTAATCATAAAAAAGAGACATAGTTTCCACAGTATTTGTGAAGACTCGAACCATGGTTTCTGGAGCGGGTTAGTCATGCATTACAAAGCACAAGAAAATCCACTGGGCCATCAGGGCAAATTTGAGATCGTCAAAATGACAATTTTTGCCTTGACGGAATGCTAAATGTATACGTAAATTATACTAATACTAATATTAGACGAGTACAAAGGAATGTTGATATTCAAAACAGGCAATACGTAGATCAAACGGGGAGATCTCGGATTCATGATGCTTAGCCGTTTTTGGAAGGTAAAACAGGGCGAACTTATTACAAATAAATTTTTCAAAATCACCACCACACAATATTATTTGTAATTCAAATAAGAAGTATCAAGCCTACAATCTCTCAAAATTTGAAAACAATTGAATTGTCCGAACATTATGAAATTATGACGTTTCGGTGATAAAGCGTCAACTTTTTCGAAGTAGTCTGAGTAGTCTGTTGACGCCATTTTGAAATTGATAATGGACGTGAAATTATCAGTAAAGCTTCATGCATAAACTGAAGACGCTATTCCTTATGTATGCCAAAAATTGTGATATTCTAAAAATTTGCAGTAAACTATAAACACGACGTCTCGCCGTCTCGCTCGGGACTGTACCTCGTTGCTTTGAATGACCTGAAAACTGTTTCGGATGTATCGCATTGTAACGAATATTGACCGATTAAAAAGATTCAATATTTACAATACATCTTATGGCATTACGTAAACACTTACCAAAAAGGAGGAATAATAGCTGATGTATGCCACGGATTTACAGCTTTCGATCTTTTACAAAATGCATTATTTTGTTAGCTTCATTTTATTAGCAAATTCAAATTGGTACCATCAATTAGTGTATGTTTAATCTAGCATGGATTTCCTTGTATATCTGGTACATTTCTGTAATATTTGAAAAAAAAAAGTATCTCGTGCTCTCGTTTTTTTACGTTTCATTACAACGGTATGTTGACTGCCTGGCTCTATACAGGTGTAATGAAATACAGCGTCCGTGTGACTGAAATGTCCTATCTGCTATTAAATAGTGTAGAACGTTCTTGTACATGTGCGATCAATAAATCATCGATTGCGATTTATTCCGTGTAATTCAATTAGACCCGGACGCCTGGTTATGGGGGACACTCAGTCTCATTACACCGGATTATCATAAAACGTAATTGTGAAATACAGTATGTCTTGTTTACAGTTAATTGTAATAAAGGACGTACTGCAACTAGTTAAGAAACATCCAGAAATGTGGTTCAAACTTGAAACTTGGTTCAAGACGATGCTTTATTTTGGTCTCATATAAAATTTACCCTTTCTTTAAAAGAATCACACGGGTAAAATGTACACAATTGGGAAATACTTCTCACACTCATTGGAAAAAACTTCTCACCAAGATATCCAAATCTTTCTATAATATTCTTTTTTTTTTCAATGTTTAACACAATAATTACGTATGAGAGATAAAAATCGTGTCTCACAGACTAATGTCGGAGACGTAATGTCTTCACTCTTTTCATTATTTATAGCACTAGGTCTGCAAACCGCCCTAATCAATGCCGAAGTCGTTTGGTTGAATTAAT